>BQNB010024532.1:5058-28661 GCA_026074375.1 Tanacetum coccineum | reverse complement strand
ATTCTCATTGGAATCTTTGATAAAGTGATGCCTAATCTCAATGTGCTTTGTCTTTGAGTGAAAAACAAGGTTCTTAACTATGCAGATAGTACTCTCATTATCAATATGAATCTTAGTCTGCATAAAGTTATATCCTTAATCCATCAATTGATTTTGGATCCAAAGAACTTGTCCACAGCAATTTGAAGCAGCTATATACTCAGCTTCAGTTTTTAGAATTAGCAACCATAGTCTACTTCTTGCATTGCCATGAAATCAATTACAGAATTAACAGAATATCACTTGAATTAACAGAATATCACATTTGTCCCTTCTGATAAATAAAGTCTTGTCTATCTTTCCTCTCTGAAACCTATTGTCTAATAAATAAGTTGACAGGTTTCATACCAAGCTCTAGGAGCTTGATGCAGTCCATAAAGTGCCTTTTCTACTTTGTATACTCTGTCAAGAAAGTTTGGGTCTTCAAATCCTGGTGGTTGACAAACATAGACTTCCTCTTCAATCTTACCATAAAGAAAAGCACTCTTGACATCCATCTGATACACCATAAAGTCTTTAAATGAGGAATAGGCTAAGAATAACCTGATTGCTTCAATTCTGGCAACTGGAGCAAAAACCTCATTATAGTCTATTCCTTCTTCTTGTGTGTATCCTTGTGCAACCAATCTTGCTTTATTCTTAATCACAATACCTCTTTCATCTTTCTTGTTCCTATACACCCATTTAGTACCAATGGCCCTTTTTCCATTAGATAAATCCATCAAGGTCCCAACCTGTTGTAACTTGAACTGCAGAAGCTCCTCTTGCATAGCTTCTATCCAGCTTGGATCTTTTAATGCTTGGATGACCTTCTTGGGCTCTTCTTGTGATAACAAACATGCAAACAGACAATTCGGAAAGTCTTTATGGTTGGTCCTCTGCTGTACTGAACTAAACATAGCATGTTCAGTCACACTCTTTGTCATCCTTCTGGTTTGAGGTGCTGAATTTAAATCTCTAATAATTTGTTCAATTAAATGATCTTTATGAATTCTTGTAGTTAGAATAGGACTGAAAGGCATAAATGTATCTAAATTGTTTATGTCAGCCTCTGCACCAACATCATCATCATCTGAATAAACAATATCTTCCAATTCAGGCATATTTGGATCATCAGCACATCCATAGACTATATTTTCATCAACAGCATTATCCTCTATGCCAGCAGCATTAACAGTTAGACTAACAGTATTATTAGTGTTAGTTCTGTTAACACTAGCATCCTTCTCTTGATTAACTCTTAACTCCTCTGTACTTGGAACCTTACTATCTTCATTCCCTGGATCTTCAGCGTCCTTCTTTTTCTCCTATCCTGATGGTTTGAATCCAGCATCAGGAGAATCCTTTTAACTTTGAGAGAATAGTGGATCAACAAGCCACACTGGTAGCAGTATGTAATCTTTGCCAGGTACTATCTCCATTCTAGCTTTACCTGCATTATCACATGCTTTTGTACCTGCACTACCATTAGATTGATTCCCTGCAACAACTGGCTTATAGTTCATAGACTTTGTTAGTGCATCTATATCAAAAAGCCAATTTGGTCCACTTCATGCAATATTAGGTTTATTCTCACTAAATTAAACATGCAGGTTCTCTTCTACTATCCTAGTTCTATTGTTGAACACTCTAAATGCTTTGCTATTGGTAGAGTATCCTACAAAGAACCCTTCATCAGCCTTTCCATCAAACTTACCTAGGTGATCTATGGTATTAAGGATTGTAACAGGACACCCAAATGGTCTCATGAAACTTAAGGCATGTTTTCTACCTAGAAAAAGTTCATAAGGGGTCTTGTTGTGAGGCTTGATAACTAACACCCTATTTTAGAGAGAGAGTGAGGATACTGCAGTATTAAAGCTTCAGCCAGAAAGTTCGTTGGTGTGTTTGAAATCGGATAGCACTAGTCCTAGCAACTTATTAGTATCTATTTTTCCTTTTAGCTATCCATCTGGTTGTGGAGTCTAGCACACTAAATTCCTCTTAATTAACCTTCATTTCACAAAACTGATTCATGACCCCATTCTTGATTTCTGTCCCATTGTCAAATCTAATCACTTTCTTTCACTCACCACTAAGGTCTATTAGATTTTCTTGTAATGTTTGACATGTTTTAAAGGATTTACTAGTTTCATCCTTAGTGGCTAAAAAGAATAATCCTAATTAACATACAAAAGATACTATTTGTGAAAACTAGGCAGTACAATCTTTTTTATTAAAAACTCTTTAAAAATGCTAGGCCAAACAAATCCATGTGCAACATTTGTAATGGTTGGCTGATTAAACTAACTGTTTTGGACTTACAAGAAGCTTTGTGTTGCTTTCTCTTCTGACAAGCAAACATAGGTTTGATGTTAACTTTTAAAAATAAACAGTTCTTAAAGGTAAATCTCTTACACAGGTTTCCCTATAGGTTTATTCATTCGTTTTGGAAATTTACATGTCCAAGCTCTATGCCAAAGATTAGATTCATCTAGTGTCGCTTTTGCAAAGAGACAAGAGACACCTCATTAAGGTACAACATTTTTAATGTCAACACTTTACATGTTATCTTTTCTAGGACCTGTAAAGTAAAACAGGACTTTATCTTGGTAAACTTAAAGTCTGGCGACAGGTACATCACATTCAGTATCACTAACAAAGTCCACTATTCTTCTTGTCACACATTGTGAGACCTGAAGAGGTTAAAATCTGTTCTTTGTGTTACAAAAGACTAAACATCTTCAAATTCCAATTTTACTAGTTCGCGTAGCGCGCGTCCTTTCCCAGTAATTTTCCCTCAATTGCTAGAATTACCCCAAAGCACAACCAAATCCTCCTACAATTTATTCATAATCTATATAGTTATGAGAGTGTTTCGCCTATCATGTGCTAAACCAGCAATCCACTGTCTAATCACTCTGGTTCTTTAAATCTAGACTGCTGTTGGTTGCTGCACATAATGGTAAGAAAATTAGTTTCTTTTATGAATCCCAAGCATTATTGAGAACTTAGATCTGCCATGTGATCAATATAGTTAAATCTACAAGGACATTGATTGCACCCTTGTTTCTGGATATCATGGTCTATAACTTTGTGCTTTGGTCTACAGCATAAACACATCTGGCTAAGACTCGAATGGATTTTCCCGTGATGCGACTCACGCGCTCTCACTCGCTCACAAGATATCTGTTTTGGGACCCCTAGCAGTATTAACCCCGTTGTTCCTTAACAATATATTAACACTTTTTAGTGTGAAAACTATTGTTTCTTATTAGTTGCTGTTATTTTGTTAAAAGGCCTTCTAGTAGTTGAATATGCATTATTAATAACATTTTTCATAGGTCCTGCATTATTTACTGCTGTTCTTGATTAAACAATATTAACTAGTCTAACAGCATTAACTGAAATTGGGCCAGACCTAGTTAAGACTGTTCTTGGAACCATGTTCCTTTTTGGACTGAGGTGAATTAATTTAGAGAAATTCTGTTTGTTCACCCTTTAATCATTGGTCACAAATGGTTTCACGCAGCTAGCGCGCCAACTTATTATACCAGTTTATTACAATCATTCTTCTATTGATCAACAACTACCACACACCATGAGTCAAGCTGTGTTGTGTGACCATCTCAAAATCATCGCACCGTGTGTTTTTGAGATCCCCTGTTGGTTCCAGTATTCTCTTGGTTCCCTCTAGGACTAGGTGTGTTTTGCCTATTTTTATCAACTAATGTTTTTCTAGGAGATTTTACTTGCTCAGTAGACTTAACAAAGTTTATCTTAGCAAAACTAGGTTTATTAAACATCTCAACTGTTTTAACCTTAGGCACATTTTCTTCATCACTATCAGATACCCAATCCTCAATAATTGGGGCTCTATTTTCTTTCCTAGAAGTCTCAGGTTCATTAGTCTCAACAGTAGGCTTTTCAACTACAGACTCACTAATAGACTCATTCACATCAACAAAATCATCTAGACTAGGATAAACTAAATCAGATTTTGGTGGCATAAAATTCCCAGTATAGGGAGGTGGGACAACATTATACCCTAATCCTGTTTTACACTTATCCATTATCTGTCTGTCTAGAAGTTTACTTAGGTTTTTTGATGAATTTTCAAATTTTTGTACTGTAAGTTGAACCTCATCTTTTTCTTTTGTAATATCTAAATCTCTTAAATAGATTTCACGTTTTAAGAGTTTTATATCTTCCTCATACACAGACTTATTTTTCTTAAAGACTAACAGTCTAGCTTCTACGGATTTTAAACCAGTTTTATAGAGAACAAACACTTATCCTAGCTTTGTTCTTAGTCTTTTAACTAATTGTTATTGTTTCTTTTAGATCTTTTACATTCTAGACAAGATACAACAATTTGTATCATTAGATACCTAAGAGTTGATAGACAGAAGTTTAAATTTGTTAAAGAATAAGCCATGAGAGCAAAATTGGTTGGACCTTCTTCTGCTTGGTCACTCCAATCATAGCCAAAGCCATCACACTAAGACACTAAGGCATTTGAAGTAGTTTCCTCAACTGGCACATTCCTTCTAGTAGGCTCCCTGTTTCTGTTGTCTTGATTCATGGGTGTCCTGCACTCCCTTGCAAAGTGTCCTCTCTTGTGGTAGTTAAAACACTCCATCTTGGACTTGTCAAACCCAATTCTTTCTTTGTTGGCAATGTCCAGCTTCCTTCTAGTATTCTTCAAGAATCTTCTTGCCCTCATAGTCAGCATAGCAATGTTCCACCTTAAATCTATTTCTTCTAGATCATCAGGATTGATTTGTTATAGATCTTTGTTATCTAGTTGTAGAATACTTGGTTGGCTAGCAAAGAAGGAATAAATCACAGTGTCACTTAAATTTTCAATAGTTGTTAAGCTATCAGCAGCACCCTAAGTGCTAGTAGTATTAACACCCTGAGCAGTATTAACTGCTCTAGTTGCACTGTTAGTGCTACTAGAGGACATAAAGGCTACATTGTGTGAGTTTGTGGTTGAAGTAATGTCTCTTTGACCTTCTGATTCATAAGCCCTTCTCAGGTTGTTTAAGTGGTCTCAAATCAATGTCTCAATCTCTAGTTTGTTCCTCCACACAATAGTATGCATAGTCCATTCTTGTGACAAGCTTCTTAAGAACTTCTATATTGGATTTCTTTTTGTCGAGGATACTTCACCATGCATCTTCCAGTTGACTTATTAAGCTTTTTTAGCCTTTCATAAGTTTTAGTTCAATCACTTCCTGTGCTAGATGTAACATGTTTTCTTATTGCCTGCGTGTAGATATTTTTCTGAGTTTTATTTGTAGTAGTATTACCTCCAAATCCGTTCTTAATAGCCTGCATCAGTGTCTTAGCATCCTTATATAAGTTGAACTTTAATTGATGCTTATTAGGTAAGGTCATTAACAACGTGCTTCTTGCCTTCAACTCTGCCCTTCTTTGTGCCTTCTCTTCAACACTTGTAGGAGGGATAACAGCTTCTACCTTACATTAACAGTTTTGTTACTATGGTGCATTATCATTTTCTAATATCTCCCATAGAGTGTAATCCATTACACTGTAGGTACTTGCTCCTTCCTTCATCTTACCAAGAAGATTATACTCACCAGGTTAGAGTATGGGTAGCTTGATGGTTTGAGTAGATTGAGAGTCTATTGCTTCTTGAAAAAGTAGATCTTGTGTGTAGTAAAGTTTCTTCTTTTTAAAGCTTCTCACAAGCTCTGATACCACGTGTTGATCCCAATAGAATAGATCTTGCTTAGCTTGTATAAGGCATATGTAGTATTGAATTAAATTCAAAAAACAACTACTGATAGAAACTTTGATTGTGAATATCAAAGACTATGCGGAATCTAGTCAATGATACTAAGACAGTATTTCATGAACGGTATGTATAGATCAATAACAAAACAATTTACCAAACTTCCAGCCTCAATATAATGCGAACACTCTTAATAGTGTTAGAGTTACAAAACCTTAAAGCTATATTGATATCAAAACAAACAATTTCTAGATATCTAACTCTATGCCCTAGGACCTCCTTTTATACACCAAGGAGTCCTAACCGGCTTACAATATTTTCCTAAGTTATCATGATCTTGTTAAAACAAAATAACATATATGTATCTTTTAACAAAATTATCTCTTACTTAGCACAATAAGCAATCTTTATCTTTTCTTGATAAGTCTTGATTCTATTCTTTGTCTGCATAAACTCTTTCCAGCAATTGTATCTTTAAGGCAGTTGTTATTTTTCCACACAACACACGGTAACTTTTGTTAACTGAGCTAGCACTAACTTATCAGTCTTAACTTCCACTTAGCAGTAGTAACTTCTAAACAACATCAAGAGGCTTTTAATCCCAACAAACGCTCTCGCTTTTAGTGATCGACACCCTACTTACCAACGAAGCTACATCTGACCGGATACACTGCCCGTTAGAGTGTTGTGTTTAGGTATAGTCGGCATAAAATAAAAAAATATTTTAGTTTTTTTTAAAAACTATGATACATAAATTCTATCTCACCAACGACACATTAGTCATGCATGTCTATTACGTCGTTACGGCCATGTATGCGTAATTCAACCACCTTGTTGGTTTATTACTTTTGGTGAAAGTTAGAAGATCCCTACCCTATATCGTTCTTCATCCTAACCCTTGGTTAAACTCGAATGAGGATGTGATCAAATTATACATGTCTATTCCGTCGTTATGGTCATGTATATATGATTCAACTGCCTTGTTGGTGTTGTACTTTTGGTGAAAGATTTTTAGAATGATTAACCTTAAGCCTAATTACCTAATTTACCTTTTGACTTGTTTCTCCTTAGCTCTAGTGGTGGAGATGTGTATCCTTGCCAAGCATATGATATGAAACTAATCACGACCGAGTAAATGAGCGTACCAATTAAATGTTACATCCTAGATTGGTTGAGTGATATGAGTGTTTTCATTTCCTATATTTCGTAAGGAGGTTGGTCTTGTACAGGTGATTAAATGAAAGAAATGCTTAACGGAAAAATTCTTAACTCCGGTTAGGATACATTTTCAATAAATTTGTAGAGTCTACTTGATGACAAGTAGGATTCAAGTAGGGGGATATTTGATGACATCAAATAACGTTGCATTTATACCAGAGATAGAGAGAGATCCCAGACATAAATTACTCCATTAGAGATAGAGAGAAAGTGTTGCCAGAGAGCAAGAATTGTTACTTAATTGCTTAAAGTTGTTAATTGCAGTAATTACGAAGTGTTTTTTCAAGACGAGCTAAAAGGCGCACATTTTGAAGCTTAAACGATGATATTTGAAGATTGCTTATTTCTGACTCAATACGTCGTATCGAGAAAAGAAGATATGGCGTATCAGCGCCTGGACTTCACAAGAAAACGCGTATACTTAATTCCCAATACGACGTATCCTGCCTATTACATACGCCGTATCCAGGTGGATAAATAATCAAATATCATGTAATAAATATAATTGGGGAAAGATATAACTGATTGATTGTGAATGTAGCGCGCACTGCAAGGAATTTACCCATATACGTCGTATTGACCTCATTCAATATGGCGTATCCATCAATTTTCAGAGACTATATATTGAAGACTCAAAACCGAGTTTTTAGTGTGCAAAATTATATTCCTTATACCATAAACATAAAAGACAATTTTCTGAAGTGACAAAGAGCAACTAAAGGTCAAGCATTGATCACGATTCCATAGAAGACACCGTGTAATTCCTATACTCTTGTAATCATTTAATTTTTGGTATCGTTCGGTAAAACGTTTAGTTTACCTTGGTTAATTGATCACGCTTGTATAATTACAATGGTTATGGGCTAATACCCTCGGGTATTAGCCATCTTAATGAAGATTTAATGTTTGGTTTGTTTTAATCCGAATTGCTTAATTAATCGTTGATTGTTTAATTATGTTTATCACCTAATACTTGTCTACGTGTTTGAATATGCGACCTATCATTCAACTGGGTCTAGTGATACCTAACAAGTAATCTAGATACTGGGATAGCTCTCCATATCATGTTTTATATTACTGGACCAATAGGATCACAAATAATGTTCTATCTTTGCCTTTAAATTATGAGCTTAGTTGGACCGGCAGGTGACCCGTATGCTTCAACAAGTATGTTCTTAATTAATTGGTAAAGACTTAAACAGTAAACTACCAGTATATAAAATACCGTCAAGTAGTAAGTGGGTAAAATCCTGTTGGGCTAGGGTTTAACAAGATCACCATTTCTTTAATCCCTAGATAGATTATAATTAAACTAAAAGGATGCTTTATGCGGATACGTTAATTGTGACATCAAGTTTTTGGCGCCGCCGCCTGGGGAATAGTTAGGTTTTGATCATAGTTTAGCTTAGTTCTACTTGCTTGAATCCTTTCAAGTAAGATTTAATTTCCGCATATTAGCTTTCTTGTAGTCTATCTTTTCTTTGTGTTATTTGTTTCGTAACCCATTCTCGTCAACCACCATGGGAGACGAGAATCCTATCCGTACTCTAGGAGACTACTCCAAACCAAGCCACGAGGGCTATAGGAATACCATCGAGCTCCCCGTAGGGAACAACGTGGTACCTCTTCGATCCGACACCATCCGGTTGGTGCAAAACGGATGCTCATTCCACAGACTTCGGTCCGAGGATCCAAACCAACACCTCAAGGATTTCCTTAAACTTGTGGACTCACTTGACCTTGACAGTGATAATAGGGAAAGAACGCGCCTGCGTTTATTTCAATTTTCCCTTCATGATCAAGCTATCAATTGGCTTGAGCGCCTTCAAGCAGGATCCATCACCACATGGGAGGATCTTACTACCCGATTCCTTGCTCAATTCTTTCCACCGGGAAGGACCGCAAAACTCCGCAACGATATCCTGATGTTCCAACAACATCATGGAGAATCTTTATCTGAAGCATGGACTCGTTTCAAGGACTTACTCTAAAAAGTCCCTCATCATGGCATAGACCTTTGGCTTCAAGTCTAAATTTTTTATGACCATGTCAATCCCATCACAAGATGAACCATTGACCAATCGGTCGGTGGTAAGCTTCGTGACCTCAACACTGAAGAATCCTGGGCATTATTAAAGGACCTCACCCTCTATGACAACGAAAGTTGGAATGACCCAAGGGATTTCGCTAAGCCGGTCAAGGCAATCGTTTTGCCTCAAGATGTCTCGAGTACATCTAACCGCCGTCTAATCGAGCTCAAAAATCAAGTTCAACGCTTGATGAAAGCTTATCTTGCTCTGACACAACTTACTCAAGTGAACAAAATTACTACCTCATGTGAGATCTGTAGTGGTCCTCACAACACTCAGTATTGAATGGAAGATCTCGAACAATCCTTTGTTGAATACGCATCCTTGCATACCGATGAAGCGGGAGGTAAGTGGTATACCTTCAAGCCCGAGCAAAACAATCTTGGTGACACCTACAATCCGACATGGAAAAGTCACCCAAACCTTAGGTGGAGACAACCCCAAAATTCCCAAAATAATTTTTCAAACCCACCTAACCGGTTCCAACCCAACGGTTCGATCCCGAACCATTCCTTCAACAATCGTCCTCAAAATTTTAACAATCAATTGAATATAGAAGGACTGGTTTCCGAATTCATGGCATCTCAAGACGCTAGACTGTCCAAGTTTGCAGCCGATTTCCAACAACAGCAAAGTGAGATGACCAACAAAATCGACACTGTGTTGAAGGCCATCACCGATCGAATAGCGGGCACATTATCTAGCGATACGGTTAAGAACCCAAAACTAAGGACTCACCCATTCTCGTTTGCTCGTTCTTACCCAACAATGGACCCGCAATGCTCAACACAAATTCACAGTTCGATCAACACCATCACGATCTATCCCAAGCAACAAAGTGATTCCCGTGACGACAAAACCGAAGAGAATGAGGAAGAAAAGAGAAACAGCCTGGAAAACCATTCTGACTCTTCTACACCACCCGATCTATCAATTTCATTCATCACCGAAAAAGTCCTCAAATTCAATTCACTCTTTGAATCACTCAGATTGGTCCCTCCATCGCCCAACGCTAAACTTGTCTGCACCAAAGAGGAAGATGAAGACGTGATGTTTATCGAAATAATCCTGAGGGATGAAAATTCCCACAAGGAGGAACCCGAACCAAGAGTACAAGAAGTAGAGTATTTTAACATATTCCCGACTAGGAGTGAACTTGCCTACCACAAATACCTCATGTGTGGCCTAATCCCTTCAATATTTCTACGGAACCCCATCATTATAGAAGGAAGCTCATTAAACCTCAAGATACCATGCAACATTAGTCATGTGCATGTGGAAAAAGTCTATATTGACCTTAACTCCCCTTTAATATCATGACCCGAATGATGTATAATTGGATCATGAGGAGAAAACTCAATCCTAGGGAAGATGCAAAATGGAGGAATTAGTAATTTCACAGGAAGGATTAAAGGAATGCACGTATTCATAGGAAACTTCACATATATCATTAACTCCTCAAGTGCGCCGCACTTAATTCCAAAACCGGCGCACTTTTTCCAAATTTTAGCCTATAAATAGAGGATGATTTTTACATCCTAAATCATCCCACACACAATCATTCTCACTACACACACACAACACACATTCCCCAACTACCCAACAAAACACCTAGAAACAACCTTCCTCTCTTGAAGAAAAAGATCTATACGATCAAGAACGAAATGTTTCTACGTAGTTGTTAAGAATATGAAAGTTGAATGTAAAGTGTGATTTTAGTTATGAAACCCTTAACCATGAGAGGCTAAATCTCTCATGACTACTCGGTGAGTTTATGATAATGAATAAGTGTTTGGTATAATTCCTGACCATCTATAATCTTAACTTAATATGGCAACCCTGTCATATATCTTATCTTATCACTTTTGCTTATAACTTAGATTATATAATCATATCGGTATAGGTCAAAAGACCCGTTATGATCTATGTGGTTTTAAAGATTTGTCTAGGTCTTTACTGTCTGTGCTGAAAATCTACTTTATCGTAAATAGATCAACAAAATAAGCTTTGATATAATAGAAACCTGGGATTATTTGAGTGACACTTTGGTCTAGTTAATTAAATATAATCTTAAGTCAAACAATTATTTGTGAAACTTTTCTGATGAGAAATCGCCTTTAATAAATTAATGTCCCCACTCTCAAGGTCAAATCATTTCAAAACACTTATAAATTATTTTAATTATCCGAGTATCATATTTATATTATCACTGGTAAAAAACTAAAGTTTTTTTTCAAAATATTAAAGACTATTCTCTTGTTGATTATTGAACACAACTCTTAATACCTTGTGAACACCTGGTCTTACCTAAAAAGATTATACTACATACATGGGTTATACTTTTACCCATTGTGTTTCCCATAATTAATTGGTATTTTTAGTCTTATAAATTTAGAGCTTTTGAAACACATCAAAGTTTTTGGCGCCGTTGTCGGGGATTTCTTAGCTGTTCTAGTAGATCACACCTCTGGAAATTACTTTAACTCCTCCCCCTCATTTATCCAGAAAAAAGCCGTACGAGTTTCTGGCAAAGACTAACCTAAACAATTTCTTTCTCCTTGGATGACATACACGTGCTTCTAATTTTGAACTTGTTGAACAGTTACCTGAACCTGAACGTATTCTGAATCGAAGACGTCGTCGACGAAACAGAAGAGTTCCATTCGATCCAAGAAACAACCTACCTAAAACCCCGAGAATTGTCTATCCGTCAATTCTCAACATCAACCACTTCCATCACTTTCTTGATACTCTTAAAAATCTTTTCCCAATGGATGTTGAACCCATGTGGGCTACTGACCGTGTTGTCGCTTCGACTCCCGGTTTCGCAATCACTATTCCTGAAACTGCTAACGAATTTGCTATCAAAGGTAACCACTTGACCCTCGTCAAAGGAAATCAATTCGATGGTAGAACCAAAACCGATCCTCATAAACACATTCACGAATTCCTTGAAATCTGCGATATGTTTAAATACAGAGATACCGAAAATGAAGCCGTCCGCCTAATGATGTTTCCCCTATCCCTTATTGGGGAAGCAAAAACATGGTTGGATGAACTCAACGAAGGAACTATCGAAACATGGGATGAACTCCGAACTGCTTTCATTAGCCGATTCTTTCCCACAGCTCTTTTCGACCGACTCCTCAGAGAAATCTGAGCTTTTCTCTTACCGAAAACGAATCTCTAACCGATGCTTGGCTTCGTATGAAGGAAATGCTCCAAAACTGTCATGGTCAAAATTTGTCCAATGGCAATATCATTAAAATCTTCTATCATGGTCTCAGCGAAATAACCCAAGAAGTTCTAAATGCCGCAGCTGGTGGTATTTTCCTCTACAAAACACCAAATCAAGCTTATCAGCTTTTTGGAATGCAGGTCTTACTTACCTCAAACATTGGCTAAAACCAAAAAAACCAAATCATCTCTTAAGAAAACCGTTGCTTTCGCCGATGAAGGTAACAGTAATTCCGATACTGATAAAATTATGGCCAGAATGGATGCCATGACCCTAAAAATAGATGCTCAGTATAAAGAACTCCAACCCCATTCTAAAAAACTAAACCCGATCTTGATGAAGATGATATACCTGTGTCCCATGAAGAGGAAGCTAAATTCATGCAAACTTTTCGTAAGACTCGTTTTTATACAGATGAGTACCGCCGACCGAGACTCAAATCGTACTATAATAGGCGTGCCGTTTCAAATGAACTAAGTAGTTAACAATCGAGACAACAATGATCCCAAAATTGTGATAAACCATATGATATTCAGAAACCATTCACCTTATTTCATGAAATCTCAGCAATCAACCAACGCTTTCGTCAAAGAAACATTCATGGATCTCAAAACTCAACTCGAAACCGTTCCTAAAAATCATCAAGCTTCAATTTAAAATCTTGAAACCAAGTTCGATAGACTTGCTGACAAGGAATCTGTTCAAGGATCCATCTGGATCTCTTCCTAGTAACACTCAACAACCCAAAGCACATAATTACAAAGCCTACCGATCCACCCAATCTCGCAATAAGCATGTGAAAGTCGTATTACAAGAAGTGGTAAATCTACAAACTCGACCATTTAACCTCATGATCAACAAACAATTCTGAAACTCCTAACCAACTTCGCGAGTAGGCGAGATGAAGATGAAGAACCCGCACCACAACTAAAAACTCAATGAATCAAACCAGTCAAGGAAACTCCATTACACAAACAAATAAACAACAAAAAGTTGTTATCCTCAATGGTGCCTCACGTCTATAGGAAAGAGAAAATGGAAGCTCAATACGGAAAATTTCTCGACGTAATCCGTGCAGTTCGAATCAATGTACCTCTTATCGATGTCTTAGCCGGAATGCCTAATTTATGGAATATTTTCTCAGGAACTCCATATGCTACAAACATAGATCGATACAAATCTCTGCCGCTTTCTTAAGCGGAATCGAAAGTTCAGCAATGATCCAAAACAAAGTTCCACCTAAACTCGAAGACCCCGGAAGTTTTCTTATTCCATGTAATTTCAACAAAACTTTCTCTTGTAATGCCTTAGCCGACCTTGGGGCTAGCATTAACCTTATGCCATATTCTCTATATGCTAAATTATCTCTCGAAAGTCTTAAACCTACCAAAATTGCAGCGTAAGATTAGCAACATAGTCATTCCAATACCCTGTTGGAATAGCTGAAAATAGCTTGTGAAGTTGTTAAAATTCATACTTCCCTCTGATTTGTTATTCTTGAAAATGACAAGAAATAGTTAAAGTACCCCTCATTTTGGGACGACACCTTTCTTCACACTGCTGATGCATAGATCGAGTAAACAAACAACTTAACCGTTGAAGTTGAACTGGAACGAATGATTTTCAATATCGATTCTGCAATGAAACACTCCTATTGCAAATTATGATGCAGAGGAAAACTGTTTCAGTCGATGCCATCGAAGAAATCTTGGGGGGGAAAATATTTCCGACCTCTCTTCTAGATGAATGTAGTAAAGATTCTTCCATTCCATCAAAGCAACCCCTTCTCAGAAGAAATCTTTGGCTTGAATTTGATGAATTCATGGCAATGACTGCTGATGAAACCCCCTGATTCAGAACTGACCACCGAATACCACCATTCGAAAAAATCACATCAATACTGATATAAAATCAAAACCATCTACGAAGAACCTCCTACTGGGATTCTAAACTAAACCCCTTCCTGATAATTCTGGAATATGTATTTCTGGAAGAACCATCTTTTCTTCCTGTTATCATATCAACAACACAAATCAAAAGAAAGAAGAACAAACTCATACTCCGGTCCTTAAAAAACACAAGCAAAGCCTTCGCGTATTTGAAACAAAAGATTTTTTTGTTTATATTTCTGTATTTTCCCATCATTTGCAAACACAAGATACAACTTCTGGATGATAAGAAACATGTTGTCCAAAAACAAAGAAGTTAAACCCGAACATTAGCAGAAGTTGTCAAAAAGAAATCATAAACTCTTGGATACGTACATTATCCAATTGTCGATAGTCCTTGGGTTAGTCTTATCCAACTGTATACGAAAAGGAAAGGTGGTATTACAGTTTTCACCCAACGAAAATGATGACTTGTTCCAAACAAACCATACGTTTGGCGAGTATAGCTCGATTATCGTAAAAACTCAAATGAAGCAACTGCAAAAGACACTGTCCCTTAACATTAATGGATCAAATTGCTAGAAAGAATAGCAGAAACAAATACTTCGTATTGATCTCAATGGTTTTTTTTTTGGGGGTATTTTCAAATCTAATGAACCCTATTGACCAAAGAAAAAATAACATCATTTGTCCCTTCTTGGCTCATAAGCTTATATGCGAATGCCTTTCAGTTTATGTAATGCTCCTACCACATTTCAATGGTGTATGTTGCCAATTTTTCACGATATGATTGAAGAATCCGTCAAAGTATTCATGGACGATTTCTCCATCTTTGGAAACTCTTTTGACACATGCCTAAACAACCTTGATAAAATGCTCCAATGTTGTAAAGATGCTCATCTCGTCCAAAACTGGAAAAAATGTCACTTTATGGTCAAAGAAGGAATTGTGCTCGGACACAAGGTGTCTAGCGCCAGACTTGAAGTTGACAAAGCAAAAATCGATGTAATCTCAAAACTTCCACCCCCTACTAATATTAAAGGTATTAGAAGCTTTCTTGGACATGCCAGTTTTTACTGACATTTCATTAAAGACTTCTCAAAAATTGCTCGACCTCTAACTAAACTGCTCGAAAAAGATACTCCATTTGAATTCAATGATGAATGTAAAAAAGCATTTGAAAATATTGGAAATAAGAGACTCACATGTGCTCCTTGATCGTAAGCCTAAACTAGAATCTTCCGTTTGAACTTATGTGTGTTGCAAGTGATTTCGCATGTAGGAGGAGTTCGTCTTAGGTCAAAAAGTGGATGGTAAAAACTTTCACCAATCTACTTCGTCAAGCAAAACCATTAAGTCTGCTCAACAAAATACACATAACGAAAACGAACTTATGGCTTTATTTTTAAATTTGACAAATTCAGCATCCTATCTTATTCTCTCAAAACTATTGTTCATCACCGATCATTCAGCTCTAGGAGGCCTTATTCAAAAAGCAGATGCTAAACCACTCTTATCTGATGGATCTTACTATCTACAAGAAGTTGACATAGAAATCAAAGATTGAAAAGGTCACCGAAAATGTCGCCGCCGATCACCTTATAATCTCGACTTGAAAAGATGAAACAAGCGAGTATAGTGAAAGTTCGATGATAAACTCTTCCCAGGAGAACCTCTTATGAAATCAACACCAAAAATGAAAACCATGGTTCGCCAAGACTTGCAAACTACCTAGTCGGTAATATTTATACCAAAAGGGATGATGTATCAACAAAAAAATAATTTTATTTTCTCTGACCTCAACACTACTATTTTGGGAGGAACGCTACCTTTTTCAAAAGTATGTTTACGCTAATGACAGACATATTATATCTGGACCAAAAACCCGAACCATTTTAGATCAATGTCACCACGGACCAACCAGTGGACATTATGGACCAAACATAACTGCTAAAAAGGTCCTTGATTCAGGATTTTACTGGCTAACAATCATCAAAGAAGCTCATACTCTAGTCCGCTTATGTGAACGCATGCCAAAAGACAAAAAATATATCAAAACGTGATGAGATGCCCTTGAACAACATTCAAGTATGTGAAATTTTCGACATTGGGGTATCGACTTTATGGGACCATTCCCAAAATCATATAAGTTTGAATACATTCTAGTCGCTATAGATTATGTATCTAAATGGGCCGAAGCTCAAGCTTACCAACCAATGATTGCCCATTAGTAAACACCTTTCTGAAAAACTATCCTCGCCATTTCGAGATGCCCAATAGCTCTAATTAGTGACCGAGGTACTCCCTTTCTAATAACAAAATAATGGAAAAAGCCAGAAAAGATATGGAGTAGAATCACCTTTCCTCTACTCTTATCACCTCAAACTAGTGGTCAAGTTAAAAACACGAACAGGGCTCTTAAAATAATTCTTGAAAAAACTGTTAAAGACAATCCTGCTATTTGGTCAAGAAAACTTAATGATGCCCTGTGGACTTTTCGTACTGCCTATAAAACACCTACCGGTACCACACCATACAAACTCATAAATGGAAAAAACCGCCACTTACCATTTGAAATTGAACACCGTGCATATTGGGCATTGAAAAATTGCAACCTAGATCTCATCGCTGCTGGTGAAAAAAGAATGTTTCAGTTACACGAGTTAGATGAACTTAGACACCAACTTAAAAAAAACTCTTGTCTATACAAGGAAAGAACCAAAGTCCTTGCACGACAGATAATTAAAATGAGAAGGAATTCAGCAAGGAACAATGTCTTACTCTTTCACATCAAATAAAAAATTTAAGCAAACCAAAAAGCCCATATCTCGATGGTTAGGAGCCTTATGTGGTAAAACATCAATATCCATCCGGATATGTTGAACTCAATGAAAAGAAGGAAAGACATTTATAGTCAATGTACACCGACTAACAAAACTATATCCGTGAAGAAGATAATGACCCAAGGAAGCAGTCACTCCATTTTCCTAAACAAATAATCCCCGAAAATAACGAGTCTAAGCTAACGACTCGCTTAAAAATTAAGCGCATCTCGGGAGGCAACCCATGCTTTCACTTAGTGTGAGGAATCCCTTCTCCATTCTCTAATCTTTTATTGAGTTTTTCTAAAAAAAATCATCACAAAACTTTTTTCTTTTGTATATTTACTCTTACTCTTATCAGTAATTTAGCTGAAGATATGGAAAATTTAACGTACCCTCAAAAACAGCTCTACCGCAGCTATGGCATTTCCTCTATACCCGAGAAGATATCGTGTTTTCCTTTAAATTTTCCCTATTTTATCTCTATTATCAGTTATCACATTGAGGGCAATGTTCAACTTAAGTGTGGAGGGGAGCCAAATAGGAAAAATTAATCATATCCCTCTATGTTTCCCTATTTAAAATTTATTTTCCAAACTAATATTTCATAAAGAAAAATCTTAACTATACGCTTTCAAAATTAAAAAATGCTCTTAGTAAGGCAAGTCCAACCGGATTGACATTATAGCTAGCACACCCCAGTCCACTAAATTGTGAGAATCTAAGCCTTAAAAATATTCGGGTATCCACCTTTGGTACCTAAGATAATTGATGCCTTTAGCTTTATCGAGTAAAGGTATCATTGCAGTCATAAAAAAAACTGGGGGGGGGGGGGTTATCTATTTCGACGTTACGGGTGTGGAAGTATGGTCTTTGTCGCCTTTTCTAGAACATTGGTATTGGTTGAAAATTATGTTTGAGAGAGCCGGTAATTTAGAAGTCTATAACTTGGATAATCATCATTTACTAGACCGAAGCCTATCACATGAAGTATATCTCACAAGTTCTTATTCTAGCAAGCGCTTTGTATAAAGTTATGTTGCTGAAATATCTGAAAGTCAAGAGAAGAAGCGTTTGATTAAAAAAAAGTTATGCTATAGTAGTTCAAAAGAAATAAAGGCTTATGTTTGGCGCATGAAGATTGAATCCTCTCTAGTACCCAAGTTCCGCCCTTCGGTCAGGTTTATGTGTTAAGTACAATCCTATGATAGCTGTCTAGATTATGTTTGTGCAAATTGAGTGATTCTTCTCAAAAATCATAAAAACCACTATTATGAGTGGCTTATTGAATTCTAAAATCAATCACTATCCTCTTGTGAGATGCTATGTTATATGTCTACGCTTGAAAAGTTATCTAATATGCAAACTCTTATCCAATTTTCTCCATGTCACGATAAATGAATTTATTTTCTCGCTTCTATTGCTTAAGGGCAAGCAATAAGCTAAGTGTGGAGAGATTTGATAACGCCTAAATTATACATGTTTCTATGGCGTTATTTATGTTTATTTTATCATTTCTCGTGAACTTTTGGTACTTAATCAAGCTTAAATTGCTTATAGGTTCACTTGAAGACTCTAAAGACTCAAGCTCAAAGATCTACACACTTTGGAAAGGCGAATACAAAAAAAGAAAATTTTCTATTTAAAAAAGTTCAAGAAGTTCGCCGCACTTTCTACAAAGTTCGCCGCACTTTCTTATGAACCTCTATAACCAGTTGTGAGAGGAGGGCGCACCTATATCTTTGTTCGCCGCACTTTTCCCGAAGTCAGAAGAATTAAAGTCTAATAAATGCACCTGCATTAACTCACCAAAACCGCCACACTTATTTGTAAGTGCGTCGCACTTCCAGTCAAAACATTAAATGACCATCGCATTAACTCCCCAAGAGCGCCGCACTTAATTCTAAAAACCGGCAACAACATTTTCCAAATTTAGACTAAAATAGAGATATTTTCATTCCAAATCATCCCACACATAATCATTCACACTACTCCACACACACACACTCCCACTACCACCAAAAACACACTAAAAAACCACCTCGCTTGAAGAAAAAGATCTAACGATCACGAACGAAGAAGTTTTCCTACTTAGTTATTGAAATTATGGAAGTTAATGTAAAGTGTGATTTTGTTATGAACTCCTTACCAGAGAGGCCTAAATCTCTCATGACTACTTGTGTAAGTTACGATAATGAAAAAACGATTGTATAATCTTGAACATCCTTAATCTAAGCTTATAATTGCAGCCCTGTCATATCTTATCTAATCTACTTTTAGCTATCAACCTAGATTATATACAATCCAAATCGGGTAGGTCGAAAGACCCTGTAAGATCTATGTGGTTTTTAAAGATTTGTCAATGGATCTTTAATGTCTGTGCTAGAAATCCACTTTCTAAATTGATAAACAAAATAAGCTTTGATATAATAGTAACTGGATTATTTGAGTGACACATTTGGTCTAGTTAACTAAATATAAGTCTTAAGTTAAAACAAGTTGATTTGTGAAAACGTTTTCTGACGAGAAATCGCCTTTATAAATTAATGCCCCACTCTCATGGTCAAATCATTTCAAACACTTATAAATTATTTTCAACTATCCGAGTAGTCAAACATTATATCACATTGGGAAAAAACTTAAGTTATTATTCAAAAAGATAAAGTCTTTCTCTTGCTGATATTTGAACACTAACTCTAATCCCAGGGAACGAACCTGGTCTTACCTAAAAAAGATTATACTACATACGTGGGTTATACTTTTACCCGTGTGTTTCCCATAATTAATCGGTATTTTTAGTCTTATAAATTTAAAGCTTTTGAAACCAACACAAATCACTCAAACCTGTAGATTAGGGACTCAAAACCTATCGAGACACCCCGACTGATTGGATCATTCGTGAAAAACATAATCCATCCCACTTTACCTTCTTCAAAAAGCATAAGCATCAGATTATAAAGGAACTAACCATGTCCTTTGATTGGCTGACGGAACCAAATCCTACCCCGTTGGGATTGTTAGAGATGTAGAAGTCCACATAGGAAAACTGAAACTATTAAATGATTTCTTTCTACGTTCTCGATATGAAAAAGAACCCTGAGACCCCTTTGCTTGTAGGAAAGGGATTCTTAGCTATCGCCAACCAGTTATAGATTGTAAGGAATGGCCAAAATAGAGCGGTAGGATAAGAATCACTAGGTCCGTATTCGGTTTAAAAGGAGTAGACTTAGTGAGTGAGGAAGCACCTTATTGTACCACCACATAATAAAAAGTGAATCTTAAAAACCCCAGGCCCAAGCTTTGATGCAATAGGTCAAAACCCCTTACTAAGCTGAGGAAAGACTTCATAGACTGTACATTCCCGAAGAAATGGGAAATTTCTAAGAATGTCGAGCTTAATCCTTTAGAGGATAACCTTAGTGTTAAGGAGAAAGGTAGAATTCCTAGATGCCATACCTATAACCTAAGTGTAACACATTTGGCATCAGGAGACCTAATTGAACAAAAACCAATTAACTAGGAACAAACTACCCAAAAATGGAGATGGAGTCATGCAATTCCAAGATTAGACTAAATGACCCCGATGGAGAGGAGAATTACCAAAACCCTACAATCAATCCCCCATACTAGAAAGCTCTCCGAGAAAGAGAAATTCCAAGAGAAATATGCGACTTGGGACCACTTCTACGACAACTTAAATGTGACTGTCCGAGTCCTAGCTACAAGACTCGTTAATAAAGAAAAGCGCTTCTTGAGAGGCAACCCAATTTACTTTTCCCGCAATTAGGAGTGTCATGTGTGTTTTAATTCTTTATAGTTTGTTTTATTATGTTTGAACTATCTTGTAATCATGCTTTGTTTGTCTTTAACCTCGTCTTAATTTCAATCAAAAGGTATTTTGCAAATAATAAGTGTAGGGGAATTTATCCGGATTTTAATCCAAGTTTAGCATGTTTAAAATAATTTGTAATAGATTAATTCGCAGCAGTTCGACTTCATATGATAAATTGTTAAATCTTAGGTTTTATGCAGCTATTTGTATAGGAATTAACTTATGGAATCAAGTGCAGGAAATTTTTCATCAAAAACAAAAATTTTGTTTTCACAGAACGTGGAGACGGCGTCACGATTTACACGTGACGCCGTCACCACGACACCTATGACGGGGTCACAACAACCATGACGGCGTCATATGCCCAGGTCCAGAAAACTCAAAGATTTTAATTATTTTTAAGAGTAAAACTTGCACAACATTTAAAATATGTAATCTTCTGTTGTAAACCTGCAAAACCTAATGAGTTTGTAACAATTCTCCTCATCCTATCTATCAAGTTAACCCTAAATACACATTTTTTAAATATGTCAATCCACGACATTTTATTCTTGGTGTAGTTTTGTCTTTAGTCTTTGATTACAGGTTACAGTGGTTATATTTGATGAGAAGAAGCTTGGAAGTTCTTAGGAAGTTTCATTGGATGATTCTTGGAGGACGATCTAACCAGTTATCACATGTTTCTTCTTCATTATTGAGCAAACCAATGGAGTACTAGTTTCTTTTCCTTGTTTTCTTTTCCCTTTATTCGTTCTTACGAGTACTTCTAGAGAACATTGAGGACAATCTTCAACTTAAGTGTAGAGGGAAAATAAGCCTTAGAAACTATTCTTTCATTTGTCATTTACTTTGTTCCTCAAAATGATGGGTAATATATCAAAACATAGCATAAGAGGTGATTTTTACCCAAATTTTTTTTATGACACATACCGACGAAAACCAAGTATTAATAGCGTCTCATGGATAGGAATTTATATTACTAGCAAAAAAAAACCTTAAATTCCACCCCCACAATATGAGGTTCGCCCTTAGATATTATACCTTTAGCTTGTTCGAGTTAAGGAGTGAGAAATCATGTGTGTCTATTCCGTCGTTACGGATGTGTATGCGTGGTTTTGTCGCCTTTTCTGGAACATTGGTATCAGTTACTTTAGGATTATGAGAGTATACCGGTAGCATATTAAATTCTAGAACTTGTTATTGTGATATATCCCAAGACCGCATAGTAAGTATTAGGATTTGCTTGATAAGAGGCATTAGGATTAACCCATGTTTTAAACTTGTAATTGTTATGATGATCACATCGATCATATATACCCTTCCCATGCACTCATTTTTAGTGCAGGATACCCCAGTACAACCCTCTGAGCCTATCCTTTTCTACGATTCTCGTAATTTTCTGGTTATGTCAAACTATTACTGAAGAGCATTGTCACCCTTAAACCAATCGTTACACCCAAATTGCCTTAGCCTACCTTGTATGTACTTGCCTTTAGTATATTATTGTGTTTAACCCAAGTTAATTATTTAAGTACATGGTTGCTAAGTCCTTATCCTTGTAAATACTGTTTTGGGACGATTAGGATTTATGGTAGTATTTATTTCGCGGAAGAATGGAGAAGAAAAGTTAAGTCAATACCCCTCTTATATTTGTTTTAGATGATATCATTGTTATTTTGTCCACTAAAACGGGCGTCATAGTTAGATTGTAAATATCGAGTAGGTAAAAAGCTCAAGTGTAGGGGTACGTGTTATAAACCCCATGTTGTGATGTATTATGTTATTAAAAAAAGAGAAAATAGAAGAAAACGAAAGAGATTGATGTAGAGTTGTGTAGAGTTTGTAGATCTTTGTCCGAGTCTTGGCTTAGCAACCAAACCAGCGTGTATTCGTGTAAATAATTAGCTAACCCTTCCACTCTAAATTTACCCAAAGCCACCCAAATGTATCCCATCCGTTTCCGTTTCTATTATATGTTTTCTTACACCTATACCCCACAACCCTTTGAAAAGACCTCTTAGATAGTAATGAATAATGTTTGCGCCCAACGGTGGAGGTTTGATCCTTTACCAAGCCTATGGTAATTTATATGCTATGACAGGTAATAAGTGTTGATTTTCTGTTTCCCCCATATGTTATAATTCATTATATAACTAAGTGAAAGAGAGAATCCCAAACACTTATGTGAGGTGCTAGTGTATGCTTTCCGTGATTTTAATTACGAGGTCTAGAAGGTTGTGTTGTAAAATACTTTTAAAGAGTAGGTAAAATGACCCTCATATTGTTATTTTCTAGGTAGAAAAGCCTATTTGCTTGAGGACAAGCAAATCCCAAGTGTAGGGGTATTTGATGAGGTGTTATTTTATATAGTTTTTCGGGGTCGTTTAACCCTCTAAATCATGCATTTATGCCCAAAGTAGGCACTTAATCGTTCCTTTCAGGTATTTAGCATTTGGAAGGCATTTGGAGGAAATGTACATGACTTGGGCTCATTTGGAGAAGAAACGGACAAGACTACGAACCTACATCAACATCTCTCAAGAATTTCTACTCAGAGGCTGGAGACGGCGTCACATACACGTGACTCCGTCATAATTCCTACCATGACGCGGTCACAACATTTCACGACAGCGTCAGCTCGCACGACCCAGCCCAAGATCTAGAATATTCTACTCATAACGGGGTCACGATTAAAATGCGACACCGTCACAACGATTTTCCTATATATACAAATC
>BQNB010024531.1:0-60601 GCA_026074375.1 Tanacetum coccineum | reverse complement strand
AAAAAGGATGAGCTTATGGGGTTTAGTGCTTATTGGTAAGCTATAGGGTGATAAGGAACTGATTTGGAAGCTTATAGTTCCTAACCAAACCATTTGGACCTTTGTAAGTTGCAAAATTTTATTTTCATGCCATTTTATGCATTTGCTTATTTTTAGCTTATTATTGCTTATTTATGCCTTATTGATGCTTATTTGTTATTACTTATGCTTATTTGATCAAGTTTTATGCAAGTCATGCGTTGTTTTAGCTTATTTTCAAGTTTTTAAGATTTAAGAGGGTGTTTGGGACAGGAGATGAAATGGGTCAAATTGGTTACAAAATTGTTTGGGTCACTTTGCCTTCCTTAACAAGCTCTTTTAAGTTAAGATAATCTGTTTTAAATATTTTTAAAGTGAAAATTTTAAGTTTTAAAGTGACTTGTATAAGTACTTTGAATCTGAGTTTTTTTTAGTTTGTAGTTAAGCTTGTCTGTTTTGATTTTGATTTAGTAAGTATTAGTGTGTCTTTATACCTGTTTTATGTGTAGAAATGCAGTAGAATAGCCTTAGTTAAGTGTGCTTTTGCATTTGTGTTTTAGTTAAAAATTTGTCATGGTTTTCTTGATTTCATTTTCTAAGTCAAAAGTCCTTTTTTATTTTCAAAATTAGGTTAGTTAAATTGTTTTTAGAGTTTGAAATTTTGAGCATAAGCTCTTTACCAGCTAGTCTCAGCCTGTTTTGAGTTTTTATAACCTAATGAGCTCTTTTAGTGAGCTTATGAATGGGCTGCAAAAGCCCTTTGTCTTTTAAAAGAAAACCAAAAACCTTTCAAATCTGTGTGAGTAGGCCTTTTCAAGTGTACTTTTAATAGCTTAAATGAATTTCAAACTTCTTTTTAAATGTTGATTATTGTAGCTTATTGTTCAAGCTTTAAGGGCATATAATCCAATAAGCCATAAGGATCCATTTAAGTGCTTAAAATTAAGCCTAAAAGTGACCCCTTAGGCTGTTTGGTTGAATGTTTTTGGCCAAAGTGCTTATTTGCCTTATCTATGCTTTTCAGCTTTTTTTCCTTTACTTATTTTGTTCACATTTGCTTATTAGGTGTAGGTTTATCTCTGTTTTAGCTTATTTTATCTAGGTTAGAGCTTCTTTGAGCTTAATGCATTTTTAGTTTAAAATTTTCAAGTTAAAAAGCCTTTTTAAGAATCTGTCATTTAAGTTTAGTTTAGATTATTTTCTGTGCTTATTTATGTTCCTTAATGCTTATTAGATATAGCTTTTTACCTGTTTTTTCTTATTTATCTTTGTAGTTGCTTATTTGTGCTAAAAAATGCAAACAGTTTTACCTTTTTAAGCTTTTAGCATTCTGTCACTTTAAGTGCTTATTTGTGGCTTATATAAAAAGTGCTTTTAGAAAAGTTGCTTATTTTTAGCTCAACTAAAAAATTGTAAAAAAATGGCAAATAAAAAACATTTGGGAGTTTAGGGGAATCTCCAGTATTCACCTCGAACTCGACCTCAACCACACTGACCCAAACGTTTTAAACACTACACACTACTCACCACTCTGCCTTGTCTTTTCCCGTTGGAAAGTTTGCACACATTATTCTTTTATAACCTTTTTAGCCCTTAAGCTTTTTCAGAAGTTTTTGGCTTATTTACGGCTTATTTTTAAGCTATTTGTCAAAGTTTGTATTTTTCCTAGGTTCTTCATAGCTTAAAGTATTTTCTTGCATTTTTTTCATATTTTTCCAATTTCGTTTAGTATTTTTTAAATTAATATAGACAAAATCCTTTTAATTCATAATAAAATACAATAAAAGTAAAAAAAAAAATCTAATTCTTTTAGAAAAATTTTCTTTTATCGTTAGGACTTTAGGAAAATTAGATTAGCTTTCGTAGGTTAAATATGAGATATTTAGTTTTTTAAAGTCCCCCGGTTTGAAGTCTCGTTCACGTTTTTTGTGTTTTTAAGCTTAAATCGCTTTCGTTTTTTGTTTAGTTTTCTTAGTTCTTGCATTTTAGTCAATTAGGACTTATAAAAGTTAAAAAGATCAATTTAGGATTTAATTTTGATAAATTAGGGTTTTAAGTCACGTTTTTAGGATTCCCGTTTGCATTTTTAGTTTAAATTTGTGTTGCCTTAATTGTTTTTAGTGTAGATTACATTAATTTTCTCGTAGATTTAGAAAACCAAATCCAAATTTGTTATATTCAAACATCAAATGTCAAACCGACTCTCGACTTTCCATTGCATTCCTCGTTGGGGATAACGACCCGGAATATCATATACTACTACTCGGATTTCATTGATTTTCTTTCTTTAAACCTTTTCAAGGGACACTTGATTAGGGTTAGTTAATATAAGTAGTAGTATTTATATATTATTATTTATATTTATACCCTAAAAGATTTAAATCAACCAACTAAGCTTCAAACTGTTAAGCACAATTAAGGACGAAATAAGCTCGAAATAAGCCAAGAATAAGGACGAAATAGACTTATGACTAACAACCAATGAACAGCAACAGACCATGGCTTTAACCACCAGATAAGCTGATGAAAATAAGATGTAACCAACTATAAATACTAAACTAACACAAGTGACAAAAGTGACAGATTTCTAAACAAAAAAAAGTCAGATCTGAGAAAAAAAATGATTGAAACGAGACCACACGGACCACAAAAATAAACCCGACCCAAGAAGGTAACCATGGTGATGATACCAATTGAAAAAACTAAAGAATCTATGATCCGGTGGTCTAGGAGACTCAAACCACAAGATAGCCATTATTCTAGAGAGAGAGTAGTGAGAGAAACAAAAGGTGTAAAATAAATGTGAAAGTGTAAAAATGATACAAGTCTCAACCCCTCCATGAAAGCCTTGGAGGGGTATTTATAGCCCGCACGTATACTAAGTTTACAAGATATCTATTCTAGTCCCTGCGTGTGGTGCTATGATAAACTATGGTAATTCCGTAAATGTCGTCGCATAAAATAAAATCCTAATATGAAAGCAAGCAAACAAAGCAATTAAACTCAAATAGAACAGGCAACAAGGAAAAAAAAGCAATCAAAACCCCAAACTCCTTAATCACACATAAGTCACCAACAAATCAACTTCTCAAAATCTGTTAACTTATCAACCAAATAAAAACCCAAGAGAAGGTGTGAGATGTTTAACAATGTAAGCAAAACTGTCAAAATCAAAACTAAACCAAAAAGATCTATCAAAACACCAATATGCACAACAAAAGTTCCCGAAACAAACACAAAAACAGTCAATCAATAGTAAAAACAATACATCTAAAAAAATTTGAAACCTTGTATTTTGGAAAATTGGAGTTTTACGAAAAACCGTTTTAGAAACAACAATTCAACCACGAATCTTGCCAAATAACAACAAATTGAACTTAAGAACCTGAAATTAGAGCTTGATATAGTAAACCTTAATTTTACCACACAAGATCACAAAATCTATACATCAATGAACTCGAATCAATGTCAATTGACTCAAAGAACAACTAATATCAAAAAGCCCAAATTTTGAAAACCCTAATTTTTTTGAAAATCCAATTTTATGAACAAATTTTTGTGTTAGAGCAACCTTGCTCTGATACTATGAAGAAAAAACTGATATACAGAAATACAAGACACCAAAACTCATACCACCATCCACCCCTTTATTTTTTATATCACAACATCACACTGTTGCATAATCAACCCATGATTTTGAGTTTAGTACAATTTACAAAAGAAAGAAAGAAAAGCTAACAAGATTATACCACAACACACTAAACACATAAATGCTAGTTCAAGAGAGAATTCACAACAAAATACACATTAATAATAAATAGAAGGGCTAATAACTTAAAATGTATTATACTAGACACTATTTGTCATTTTGTGTAGCGTATAATTTATCCTACTATTCAGTGTAAAATACTTTTTTGGGTTATTATGTGTAAATTTCACCTGACCAACATGTTGTCGGTTACCCATTTTTGTTTTTTATTACACACTGGATTATACATCAGATAATAATGCAACATACTCTACCCCCATTCTCACATCTCTCCCTAATCATCCTTGCAATCTGGGGCTCCTAACCCCCCCCCCCATTCATATCAAAATCCCTAATTTAAATCAAAAACTATCTCAACAAGGTAACCACACTCTTTTTGCACGAATTCAAATTAAAAACTATAGCAATAAAAGAGAACTTACACCAATATCCAGATTAAAATCATAACAAATAGATGGTTGCGCATGTCTTCATTCAGAAACATCAGTTTTATCGAGTACTTTCATTTTTAGCTCCCTTATTTGATCCTTTTTAAATAGATTAGCAAATCTGATCTTAAATGATCTATCAAATGAACTAAAGTATCCATCATCACGAGGTTGCACAAAATGATCAAACCTTATCTAGGGAGAAGAAACATCAGTTTCTTCATTAAAAGATCGTTGAAAGCCTTTTAGTGAAAATCCCTTTCAGTCGCTAAAAGTGCAGAAGATAATGATCCTATTTGTTCCATGATTATTTCACTACAAGATGGAGTTTCTTATCTATAACTTATCATCCAATATTGTTATTGATCTTCTTGTTCTTGCTGGTTAACGATATCAAAGGGCAAAAACCTAATTCCAACTTGCCATGGTTGTTGTTGTGCACCATCATATTCTCTAGCTTTATGATTGTAAACCATTTCATGGTTACATCCAATCTCAAAAAAATACTGATTCCTTTTGTCAAAAATTATGTTTCAATTCTTAGATTAAAACATCCAATCTTAAGCAACTTCATCGGCTCCATTTGTGAATTTCACTATTCCTAATGATAAATCATAAGTCATGTTGGATAGTTCAACAAAAGGCTTTCCGAGTACTACTTGTGATAACCTATGGTCTATAGCCGAACTAAGATCCTCAACAATCATGAAATTTGAAACATAAGTGAAATTTTCTACAAAGATATGCATCCCTCTAACTCTTCCTATGAAATTACTTATTCCTCTAAGGCTCTCAAGATCTTCCCTAGGTTCAAGTTGTTTCCTCATGATCCAATTGTATTGCATTCGAGTCATGATGTTTATAGGGGAATCAAGATCTATGTAGGCCTTCCCTACATGTACATGTCCTATGTTGCATGGTATTTTAAGGTTCGAAGGACTTCCTCCTACAATGATGGGGTTTCTCAAGAACAAAGACGGAATCGGGGCACACATTAAGTACTTATGATATGCTAATTCACTTCTAGTTGGAAATTTGTCAAAGTACTCTACTCCTAATTCCTCTCCTGTTACTACATTATCGGCTTCTCCTAACTCTCCTTCACTAGAATCATCATACTTTTTAATTAACTCAACAAACATTATGTCTCCCTCACTTTCTTTTGTGTAAATAAATTGTATGTTAGATGATGGGGGAATTAAGTTTAATGATTCAAGGAATGAATTAAGCTTATAAATTTTCTCCATGATTAAAGAAACTGGTGAATTAGGTGGCAATGGTGGCTCGGTGTTATCCATTGTGAAAACTTGATTACTTGAAAAGGAAATTGCAAACAAACACACAAAGAAAAGATAGACTACAAGAAAGCGAATTAAAAAGAAAAAGAAAAATCTCACTTGATAGGAATCTTGTTAGTAGACCTAAGCTAGATTGAATTCGAAACCTAGACTATTCCCCGGCAGCGACACTAAAAACTTGATGTGGGTGGTTGCAGCACAAGAAGTTTTGCACTAAGGTCTAAGGGTTGAGAGAAGATTATTTTTGTAATTTTATGTTTTTAAGAAAGCAAGTAAAATCTCGGGTTTTAAAGGGGGTTTGATTAAGACTAATTAACTACTAATCTACTTTTAAACTAATCTAACTATGTGGAAACTCGTATAGGTAAACACACGTGCTCACTTAATCATGCACTACTCCTTAGTTTTCTCTTCCTAATCCTAATGCCCGTCACCCTTGCGGTGTAATGTGTAAGTATTTCCTAATTCACGAACGAATTGCATGAACCCGCTGTCTATGTAATACTCCGTTAAGACAACGCAAAAGTAAGGTAGTATGAAGACTATTACAAGGCTCCTAATAGTGTATTACACATATTCAAACACTTAAAAGGTGATCAACCATATTAGGGCAAGGTAGTATGAAAACTATTGCGATGGTATCCTTTCTACATAATCACGTTTCCCTAGATGTCTTCGCAAGCAATTAAGAAGCTACTTTTCTAGAGTCTAACGTGCACACCACCAACAAGAAGCAATAGTAAAAGGAATTACAAACCAAGTTTCATGCAATCATAAGCAAACACTAATAAATTTAGCCTAACATGTTAATTGAAAGCAAAGAACATTTAATCAAACAATACATAGACATATCGAAAGATTAAAGGGACAAAAGAACTTCACTTTAATTAAACATGGAGTAATGGTGGATACAATAGCGTTTGAGAACCCTATAATCGACCTAAAGACTGATAAAAATCGTTCCCTAAATATTCCTCACGAATTCCACACCTTAAAACTAAAAACTAGGGTTTCTATATATAGAACAGTAATCGCGATGGTGTCGCTTGTTAATTGCGACGCCATCGCCCCGCCGAATCTTCTAAGGGTTTCTTTAAGTCGGCTACTTCAGACGCCGTCTCAAAAAATCTCTGACTCCGTCGCTTGAGCCTTTTGACGCCGTCGCAAGGAATCGCGATGCCGTCTCCACGCACTGTATGCCCTTTTGATATCAATTTTCGTGTAGAGTTAAAATCTTGTTCGTTTCTTCCCAAATTGAGTCCAAGTCACGTGTATTTCCTCCAAATGCCATCTAAATGCTAAAAACACAAAAAGAAACGATTAAGCACGTATTTTGGGCATATTTGCATAATTTATAGGGTTAAATGACCCAGAAAAAATGTATAAAATGACACCTCATCAAATACCCATACTCTTGGGATTTGCTTGTCCTCAAGCAAATGAGCCTTTCTACCTAGTCAATAGCAATATCGGGGGCATTTAACCTACTCAATAAAGATAGTTCATGGCACAACCAACGATTACAGATGTCGACAAGGGTGTCGCACACAACATTATGAAGATGTTTAATACCAAATATACCAGCACACGATACAACATGGTCTCCATAAATATTCCCAGCAAAAACCCTCGAGCAAGTTGAACAATGCTTTGAAACCGAAAATAAAGTGACGCCTAAAGGTCTACAAGGCTGATTAATCGCCGCCTAGTCGCTACTGGGCCGCCAACCTTGCCGATTTTTTTAAATTGTTCGAACAAATTGGTCAACCGTGATCAAAGACTGTCAACGACAACCAATGGTTATCAAACTTGTTGAAAACATGCAAATCTTGCCAGAAATACCCAAAGCTCACCGTAAACTTGTTTCACTCACTTATATTAGTTTTTGGGTAAAAGGGACAATACCCCGGTAAATTATCACTTATATTAGTTGTTTAAATCTATTACAGATTGTTTTTTAAACATCTTGCTGAAGATATCGAAAACTCATCAAAAATACCCAAACTCGCCAGAAATACCCAAAAATTACCGAAAATGCAATCTGATTAATCACCGACTCCCGCCTAGACTGATTGCAAGCTACAAAAGGGTTGACCGCCTGACTATCGATTCGCGATTTTTGCAACCATTATTATTATTATTATTATTATTAGTTTTGGGGAGGCCGCCTGCACTTTCGTGAAGTTGGGGAGCAAATATGCAAATTTGGGAAACCACATGGAGCATATTTGCAGATTTCTATTATTATTATTATTATTATTAATGATTACTATTATTATTATTATTTATTATATTATTATTATTATTATTATATTTTATTAATACTATTATTATTTTCAATTAATAATAGTATTATTATTGAGTCTAAATATTAATTTCACAATATTTAGTAAATTTTATGTTTTTTCAATTTCTTTTAGTTACTTTATGTTGAGAGTGAACCAAACAAAATGATAAATTTCATCATTTATAATTTCAACACATTACAATTCAAACACATTACAATTATTTGAATTACAATTCATTCAAATTACAATTTCTTTGATAAATTATATTTCCTCTAAAAACTAATTGCGAACCAAATGGCCCCTAAAAGTCTTTATATAGCTCCTTTCTAGATTCATCGGGCAACTTTCAGTTTTGTCCACCTTTAGTACTAATCTTCAAACTTTATTCATCTTTAGTGCTTGATCTCCTACAAAATATATAAACACAAATGAAAATTGTTTTGAAAGTATAAACTCACTTAGAGTTAGTTGCACAACTTACCCTTACAAATTCATAATAGCTTATATGTTAATGCAATCCAACCTATTTAATTTTGCCATCTATATTTTCGGTTTGGTTTGGAAAATAAAATGTATGTCTAAAACTTGGACCTACAATTAGATCTAAATATGTGATTGGTTGATTTAAAAAATTGATTGGTGAAAAGTGATGACAGAGAAGATGTGTAAAACACTTGACAAGAAATGTATGAAGTAAGCATAACTTTAAGTCTTGTTTGTAGGCATATCTACTACTTTATAAAGCATTTAGCCCATTCCTAAAATGAAAGTTTTAAAATTTTAAGAACAAAAAACATTTCTTATTATAGAAAGATTTATGTTACTATTGTTATAAACTCAATAAATAGTTAAATACACATAATTAAAAGTTATAACTCAAAATTTAGTATCTTAATGTGAAATCCATTTTGTAACACTCCATTTTGTAACACTCCATTTTGTAACAGCACACATTATTAATGCAGTCCATAGAACCATATTAATTGTAATTTGTAACAGCCCAAAAAGGTATAACAACTCATTTAAATCATATGAATTCTAACAGCCCATTTCAATATAAAAACTCTCCACACCGAATCTGATAGGCATAAATTTTCTCTAATTCACCCTAAAAACACAAACTCGCACATGTCACAACTATATACACCACCGCCTTCGCCACCATCAGTCGTCACCGCTGAGGCACCCACGACCACTAAAATCCTCACGATGATACTCACCACAACCCGAACCTTACTACCGAATCTGCTGCTTTTATAACATATTTGAGTTTGGTAAGTTTATTATTTATTCACCAGTTCTTTGCGTTTTGAAGGGTTTTTTTTATAGAACTTTCTTCTTATAACGCCTTTGACTAAAAATGTTTGTAGATTTGCTGCCGCCACAGCCTCTCTTGCCGGAATTTGTTCTCCCTGCATTCAATATACGGTTTCATAATTCAGTAAACTTTTGAGGTGTTGAAGAGTTTTTAACCTGATTAGATAAATCTGTATATAATTTCTTTATATATTTGAGTTATAAAATTTTTGATATTCTTTTTTGCAGATCCGCTGTTGCCGTCGTTACCGGAGTTCTTCGATGTCGCCAAAATCTACACTAGCGCCCCCTACCTCTCCACCAGAAACTGCTTTAGTAGCCAGAATTTTTGATATTATATATTTTGTTTCAAGTTGTGTTTTCTTAATTTTTGTTTTAATTCGAGTTAAGTTTCAAGATTTATTTTGGTTTTTTTAATTTCTGCTATTTGTGTTAGAAACAAATCAGAAAAAAAAAATTCTTGAGTAATCTTGTGTGTTAATTTGTTAATTTCTGTTATATCTTGATGGCTTTGATAGTTCGATCTAATCACATCTGTTATAAATCTATACGCCTTTATTTGCTTAATATTCGTGCTTTGTTTGTAATGGTGGCAAACAATGCCATTTTAAAGTTGATTATATTATTGGCTAGGAATATCAGAGTAAATTGTGTTGAGATTAATTATGCAAGAGACCCGTTAGTAAATAGATAGTTTGTTTGTAATGTGAAGAAACATTACCATGATAAATGTGGGCAAGCCCTCGAGGTCCATAATGGCTACTAAACAAAAAATATGGAATTAATCCTTCCATTTTCTCGATCCAGCATGTTATGAACGAAAACAATGAACCCTCAACTATTAATATGCACCATTAGTTGCAACGTCTTTATCTGCAAAACATTTAGACAATGAAAATAGAATTGAATGAATCATTAGTATCACCAAAAGTAACTTGGGCATCTACCGCGTCATCATTGTTGAGGCTATCAAGAAACCTCTAAAATTCATAAACATTTTGGATCTGTGATAAAAACACAAGATGTTAACATAACTTTACTAATAATAGCAGAGTACCTGCTTCCAACGGCAGCAGTGTATAGTTTTCGACAAAGTCCGATTACTTTGATCTATTTGTGTGTTGAGTGTTCTTTCTTGTGTGGATTGTAGTTTAAAACTAACTCCTTTTTAAGTGAACAACGATTGGTGGTGTTAAAATTGAACAAGAGATGACAACCTTTTACGAAAAGCATATTTTGATGCGAACAAATGTTACGATGGATATGATTATGGTTCGTAGCGGTAACATTTATGGTCACCATCATCTATGTCATTTTTTCGTAAAGTTATTGTTTGAAAAATTTATAAATGAACAACATTTGTTCATCCTATAAAAGGAAATCTTAAATTTTTAAGGCAAAAAATATTACTATAAAAGGAAATTAGAAAATTAATGTAAAATCTAAAAATTTAAGTCTCATTTAAACCATATAGTAACCGCTCTTCAATAATGATATATTTTAATGAAATTGTTTATAAGAAAATCTCATTAAAATTATAACCATCAATTTAATGCTAAAATTAAAAAAATAAAAATGCTAACAATTTACGCTATTAATAATTTTGACGTTCTACTTTCGAAAAACATATCTCTACTACTTTATAAAATACATATTTAAGACATGCTAAATAAGGACGATTTAAAATGAAAAACATTTACTCGTCACAAAAATAGTCACCGGATACTCGCCGCCGAATTACGTGGGTACCCTTCTAGTATATATCAACACTTTTGGTTTAATAAAAGAGTGGTTTCGTACTTTTATTTCTCTCAAGAGGTATATAAAGGTGGATGGTGTTGGCCCATATCACGGGAGCAAACTATGTAGTAATTGTCTTTGACAATTTTCACAAACAACATTTCGTTTTATGTCTTGAACTTAATAATGTCATTAAAATCTTCCACAAGTCATGGTTTTCAACAATTGTTTGACTTACGTAATATCTTGTTTGTCTTCATTTAGCCCAAAATCGTGCTTCAAATTCACGGACTATTTCGTAAGATTTATGGAGGTATAATAATCATCAGTGCTCAATAATTCTGGATTAGTAAACTCAGATGAGTGATTCGTTAATCTTTCTTTTCTTTAAACCGAGATGAGTGATTTCTCCTTTCAGACACGCCATTGTGTTATGGTGTGTATGGAGGAGTAAGCTGTTAGACAATTCCACAAGCCTTCAGATAATCTTTAAACTCTTGGCTAATACATTCGCCTCATCGATATGATCGAAATGCTTTTACCCCATTCCCCCCATACCTCTACCCCCCCCACTACCCCCCGTTGACCCCCGTCACCCACTACCGCACATACACACACCCCCCAAAAACACACTACCCCCCCTAAAAATGTGAAACACCTCGAGTGGAATCGAATACAAAACGAAATCACACCAGAGGAAAACTCCACAGTGAAGTTTATAGTCCCCATAACACTGGGATAAAACTAAGACGAAATAGTCAATTGACACTAGTTTCACACACCACATACTGTAAACATTACTAGATGCACAAAATAAAGACCAATAAAATCTTTCCGCAAGACCATGGTTTATCAACAAAGATTGACTACTTAATCTCTTGTTTATTTTGTCTTTCATTTAGGAGCCCAAAAACGTGATGCAATCACATTCACGGACAATTTCGTAATAATTTATTGGAGGTATAATAAACAACAGTGCTTCAATAACTCTGAGATTAGTAAACTGGACATGAATGAATCGTTAATCTAGCCTATTCTTTAACAGAGATGAGTACTAATATATTCGCCTCCTCGATCTGATCGAAGTGCCTTTATAGTCTTCCCGAGTTGATTTTCTACTTCATTCTTAAACACCTTGAATGTTTCAAAGATTTCATGTTTATGTTTAAGTAAATAAACATAACCATAACGACTATAATCATCCATAAATGTAATGAAGTAGCTATCTTTATAAATAGAATTAACATTTTGGCACAAGATTAAGCATATCAATTTCATAAATACCATCACGTGGAATAGCATTCAAATAAAGAACATCATTCTTAGAAAATGAAATACCATAATCCGTAAAACGTTGGATAAAACCATTGTCAACCAAACGAGAAACTGAAACAACACCTCTAGTAGGTGCATAATGACAATTGTCTAAACAAATCACTAGGCCATTAGGTAAAATTAAGTCAAAACTTTCAATAGCTTCTACTTGTGCATGAACACCATTGCCCACGTACAAATAGAGAGCTCCTTGTTTCAGCTTTCTTACTCCTCTAAGACTTGTTTTATGTTACAAATGTGAGTACCACAACCAGTGTCATACACCTAGGATTTATTAGGAAAAGAAAATAATTCTATTACGAAGATACCTAAAGAACTAGCAGTGCCAACTTTCTTCTTCTTTATCAACCCAGGAAGGTAAGCAGGACAATTCCTCTTGCAATGCCCCACCTCTTTGCAGTGGTGGCAGGCATTATCCTTTGTCGGATGCTCTTTTGCAGAAGGTATATGGTTTTTAGGCTTAGGGATATAACTGGTTTATCCATTCCCTTGCCTTTCCCTTTACCCTTCCCTTTAGCATTTTGCGATTTCTAATTGGATTACCCTTCAAAGACAATTTGAGCACTCCTTACCATATGACATGTTTCAGGAGCTTAAATCCATGTTTGAGAAACAAGCTGGAGTTGAGAGGTTTGACCTAATTCAAACTTTACATGCTTGCAAATAAGAAGAGGTAAAGCCAGTTGGCCCATATGTAATTAAGATGAAAGGTTATGTGGAGCAACGGGAACATATTGGTTATGTCCTCCCGCGAGATCTTAGTGTTGGTTTAATCTTGAATGGCATCATTAGTGACTTTGCAGGATCTGTAAGAAACTACTATATGCATAACATGAGGAAGACGATTGGTGAACTACATGATCTGCTTATTGAGTATGAGAAAGGTTTACCTAAAAAGGCTGCTACACCACAAGTAATGGCAATTCAAGATGGTAGAATCCATAAATCAAATTAGAAATCGCAAAATACAGAAGGTATATGGTTTTTAGGTTTAAGGATATAAACTGGTTTATCCTTTCCCTTGCCTTTCCCTTTACCCTTCCCTTTAGCATTTTGCGATTTCTAATTGGATTTTTGGATTCTACCACCTTGAATCGCCATTACTTGCAGTGCATCAGCCTTTTTAAGTAAACCTTTCTCATACTCAATAAGCAGAGCATGTAGTTCACCAATCGTCTTCCTCATGTTATGCATATTGTAGTTTCTTACAAATCCTGCAAAGTCACTAGTGAGGTAATTCAAGATTAAACCAACTCTAAGATCTTGCAGGAGGACATAACCAAGACATTGAGTTGCTCCTCGTAACCTTTCATCTTAATGACATATAGGCTAACTGGCTTTACCTTTTTTTGTTTGCAAGCATGGAAAGTTTGAATTAGGTCAAACCTCTCAACTCCAGCTTGTTTCTCAAACATGGATTTAAGCTCCTGAAACATGTCATATGGTGAGGAGTGCTTAAACTGTCTATGAAGTTCGGGAGTCATACTTTTAAGCATAAGACAAGCAACCTCATTATAAACGTCATAAATTGCGTTCCATTCGGCAAGCACTTGTGCTGCTGAATTGGCAGGAGCAGCAGGGGGAATAGGTTGTTCAATGATAAACATTTTCTTTTCAACCCTCAAGACCAGCTTAAGTGAATGAAACTAGTCATTGAAATTAGCTTCAGAAAGTTTCTGTTTCAAACATCGACCTAAAAACCGAATAGTTTATGTTTTAGACAGGTAGTGCCATCTACAAAACATATTAAGTTCAAGATTTTAGGATTTTCGATAATACTCCTTGAAGAAAATTAACTACCCATGTTTAAATATATAAACAATTAATTTTCAAAGGTCTAGGATCCAACTTGACATATCACCATCACATTAGTTGATCTGCTAGCAATGGTGTATTCAAAAAGTAACTGACGATCAATAATTGTCACCGGTGTAATTCCTAGAACATTATGAGACTTATTTTATTACTTTATTATACTAGTAAGCATGTTTTATCTCATCTATGCCTCGATCATAAGGTCTCACCAACTTACCTCGATTAAGTCGTCAAATCAAGAACTGTGATTATGTAACACCAACGTCTCACGAAAAGTGTATAATCACCTTGGGGTTGCAATCTACATACGTCTCACGTGATGCAAAAAGTAATTGCAAGTGTTCATACAAATTGGATGTCAACAACTTATTTAAAAGGGTATTAATATTTGACACGGCAAATGTGTACAAATAAGCATGCATACATCTTCGTATTATTGATTTTAATAAAAACTTTACTCAATTAAGTTACTTATTATGGTGTATCACTTAATTTTCTATACCACTTTGTGTATAAATTAGTGACAATACACCTTAAAACAAATTGACGATTCAATCCGTGTTTTCAGTTCTAAAGAGTTCTCGTTTTATCGCGGGAAAAGATTAAAGAATGATTAAAATCATTCAAACCCTAGACCATTCGCGTTTCCTAATTAATTGCAAGATATCAGGGATTTATAGAGTATAATACCTCGAACCCTTAGTGATATGCCTTGCAAATAAATAGTACTTTTGCAAATTTCGTCATTGATAAAATTTAACTCTTTAACTTAGAAAACACATTATAAACTTATTAAATTGCAAGTCTCGTCGTGGGAAGTTAAGGTATGAGCCCTAACATTATAGATAACCACACCCAATTGACTCATAAGACTTCGCAATTAATAATCTATAATAAATCTTATTTCATAGTTATTAGTCATGTTTATATTTTTCTTTTTCAAAAAACCCTTTTGTTTTTACTCAAGTCACAACTTATAAAACAAACAATAAATATAAACTACTAATACACATAACATTTATTTAAACACTTAACAATTAACACATGCATTCATAAAACGATGATTCTAATTATCGAATAATTAATTTATGTACATGTTTACATAAGGCTCATTCTTCTAATGAATCGGGCCACATTCATCGACATAATCGATTGCGTAAGCCTTATATAAACATATACCACATAGCACATAAAAGCTGATAGAAAATTTCAGTCGACTTCAGGCCCCAGCAGAACACAGCTAGGGTCTTTCTCAGCTTTTGCAGTCACCTACAAAGTTGTAGCCTACTGAGTCGTGAATCTACCATAAAAATTTCAAAAATTTTCGAATTACGATGAATATTTTACGAATTTTTTAGTGACAGCGTGTCTAACAATCCGAAAACTGAAAAAACATCTTTTATGTTTTGATTATCGAATTGCATGTCAAACAATTAATAATTAACCAATAATACTTATATCATATATCTACCCATGATAAACATGCATGTGTTTATCACGGATAATTCCATTAACAATTAATTACTAGAAAAGACGACCAATTAACAATTAAACTATCAAATTTTGACACATAAAATTTCATACAACCTAGGGTTTCGTCTAATTAATTTTAATAATAACAAAGATCCAATCTTTATAATTAACAACGCCCAAAGGGCTTAAAATATAACCAAGAACCCTAATTTGTCTAATTTTACTTCTTTGTAATTACAAATTCTACACGATGGCTCGTGATGCCACTGTTGGGTTTTATGATCTAATAAATATTTATTAACACGAGTACGTAGCGGAAATAATAAATCACACATAGAATATGTAATTAACAAAGGTTCAAGAAGCGTGTACCTTTTAGCAATTAATGAACACCGTTCTTGAATATACGCGTGTGTATAAAACTAGTAACCACGTGAAAACCACCAAAGATCTAAAGTAAGATCTCTCTACTTCAACACACACAATACGTTCTTTAGCAAACAATTAAGTATGCTAGTACTAGTAGTGATAAAGCAATCCAAACGTCTTCGACTCTTGAATCAATCAACACAAAAACCCTTTGAGGGTTGTTTTGGTGGATCGTAAACCGAAACCCTTAGGGGTGTTTGGTTCGATCGCACGAGCTAAGAGGGAGAGAGAGGAGATACTTTTAGGGTTATTGATTTTCATATTATGAGAAAACAAATCACCCTAAGCCTCCTTTTATAGTCACTTAAACTTGGCTTGCAAGTTAGGCAATTTCACCTCCTCATGGAGATTAGGAAACAAACTGACTAAGGCAAAAAGGAAATAATTTTCACACTTTCCTTTTCTCCATAATTGCATATTAGTCCATTGTTTAACTATTAACGACTAATAAAATTTCTCATTAAATATATATTAATATTTAACGCTCGTTAAGCTTGATCATTAAATATATTACGTTTAATATATTTAATATAATTGTTTAACGTATTAACGCGTACGTCCCCATAGGCTCGAATAAAATTCCCGAACATATATTATTTATCGTGTACATATTCCTACAGTTTCTAATAAATCCGTCGTTAAAAAAACATCTCTAACTACTTGTACATATATACGCTTATAACTACAAAGTTTGTTTAGATCTGCTGATCTCAACAGATCACAAACATGTTGTGTCATTGTAAATTAAAAAGATTACTAACTCCGGTCCACAACTTGATAAAGTATTAGCCTAGGTTGTTAACTATATAATTACAAAGTGAGTAAAAAAGGTAGGTAAAAATTCGGTTGGGTTTCAACATCCGGTCGTTACACATTTAAATAACGACAATGACCGCCATTAATAACTCACCTTCCTTCCACACTCATTTAATACTGTATCACAACCTCAACCACCTCATAACCCTTCATCCTCATCTCCCTTACACCCAATGGACCACCACCACAAACCATCATGTCCACCACTTTCCAACCACCTTCATCACTCCCCTCCTCCACACACTACTACATAACCAACCTCGGCTTAGGCTATGCTATCGCTATAGCTTTCGGCTTCTTAGTACTCTTCTCATCCCTCCTCCTAGCTTCTTATATTTGCTTACGACACCGAAACACTCATCATAACTACCCGATCTCCGTAAACCATAATCATGGCCTTATCCTTCCAAGTATTATTTTTCTTGACGACAACACCACCAACACGAACAACGTTAGTACTAATGACAACGAAACTAACGTGGAACATGGGATGCATGAGATTGTTGTCGTGGGGTTAGACCAAGATATGATCAATACATATCCTAAATTTCCTTTTACGAAATCTATGCTACTAAATTTGATAGACTCCACTTGTGCTATTTGTTTGTGTGAATATAAAGAAGGTGAAATGATGAGGATGTTGCCTGAGTGTAAACATTGTTTTCATTTGAGCTGTGTTGATGCATGGTTGAAGCTGAATGCTAGTTGTCCAGTTTGTAGAAGCTCGCCGCTTCCTACGCCGTTGAGTACTCCTTTGGCGGAAGTTGTTCCGCTTTCGCAGTTTGCTGATGGGAGGAGAAGGAGGTGATGATTGATGGGATAGAGAGGATGCTAGATCTTGTGTTTTGAATTTTGGGTGAAGAATGTTTTGGATTATTGTTAGTTTTGTCCGTTGTTTGATATCAGATTGTGTAAATCTAGACTATTTTGGAGGTTATGTTTTTAATGAAATTTTATACTAAAAAAAATTGTTGCGAGTTTTTACTAATCTATATTGTTTTTATTTAGAATGGAAATATGTTAAATCTCTCAAATTGTTATTTTTCGATATTAATTTGGCTGGAAGTTGTTAATTTCATAATGATCTTGTTGCTGTTCTTTAATATAAAGTGTATAAATGAGATTCACTGTTTTAGAGCCAGCTAATGATTTGCTTGCTTCTTTAATTTGGTAGTTTAAATTAGGAGAATTTTGATCTCAAGAAGATCATGATGGAGCTTGTAGTTGTGGAAAAATGAGTTCTTGATGAATTGAAGTTGTTTCATTGGATCTTTGTGAATTGTGATCGTAATAATTGGAATTATCTTAAAGAATTGGTGTGTTGAGTTTTTCTCAATCTTTTTGGTTCTATAGACTTGCAGTTATATACGAGGACTGAATTGCAGAAGCATATCCACAAGAGAGATTCAATTTAGTAGCTACTGTTTTATGAGTTTTTTTCAATCTTTTTTGTTCTATGAGTTTTTCTCAATCTTTTTGGTTCTATAGACTTGCAGTTTTTTCATGTACTTGTTATCTGAAAATCGTTAGTTATGCATTTGATTTTGGTAATGCTCTGAAAACTGTTGATCTTTGTTATATTATCAGTTTGCATTAATTTCTGTTTCCTTTCCCATTGAAAGTATCTAACTTCATACAAGATTTGTGTATGTGAAGTTTTTGTTGCTTAGGCATTATTACAATTTACTAGCACTATCGATTGTTATTGATCTCGTTGTTAAGCCTACATACTTGAATAGAAATCCTGAATAGTTTAAAGATGGCACTAAATTGACTGACAGCATATCCCTAGAAGTTGCAGGTTATGTCATTGTAATGATTCAAGACATGTTTACTTCCATTGACCCGACTTTCATATGCTCTTGACCATGTCCTTGGTTCATGTCTATAGGCTAGAGACCATTACGCTTGGTCTTGACCCAGGTCCATGTGGATGCTGCCCTACCAACTCACCAACTTTTGTGGAGACTGGCAGTATCCGTAGCAACAATGTTGAACAGTAGTTAGGTAGAAAGTTATTACAAAATTAGGTCAGATATTTGATTTTAACATTCAAACCTTCTTATGTTAAAATCTCATATTCGTCCTTAGAGCTCCAAACTTATATGTAATCATCAGAAAACTATCTTATGTTACAGGCTTTGAATTACAAACTAGCTCGTTTGACTCTTGAAAAGTCTTATTATTGCTTCTTTCAGGATGAATGTAACATATATGGAAGTTTGCAGAGAAAATGTTGGTTACATATGTGCATTTTAAACAATGTCATAGATACATGTGTGTTTGCTGGTAAAATTTTATTTTAGGTTGATGATGTTTTTTTTATAATAATTTCTTGTATAATAGTACATGTGGCTATCCAATTAGGCAATTACCCATCTTCAAGGGTAAATGATTTACATATATGTGGCCAGTATTGGTTAGATAGATGTATTGATCACAAAGTCTCCCCCATAGGGTTGTGACTTGTGCATTGCATGTAAGCATTTGAGTTCATTAATATCGACTTGACTGTGATGGTACAAATTAACAGCATCAGACTTATAGTTCCGTTGTTTTTTGAGGTGACAGATTTTTCTTCTCTGGTGGCATTTAGGATTCTTCTTTTGGCATTTTGTTTGCTTTGAGTTGTGGATTTTTTATTGGCTTTACTAAGTTACTTCTCTTCTTAAGACTTGTTTATGTGGTTTGCGGTGGTTTATTTTTTTGTGTTTTATTAGTAAAGTCAGTGTAGATAACACCAATAAATTGGCGTTGAATATCAAAACTGAAAAGTGAACATTTAGTCTCATTTCTCAGCATAAGCAAAAACACATATATTATCAAAGCTATGCATACTAGCAGAAAAAGATGTTCCAATTCCATCTTAATAATGCATGAGGGTATGCAGTTTTCATTAGCACTTACAATGATGTACCACCATAATGGCAGTAACAACTATGGCGGACTTGATCTGCAAATTGCTACTTACATCCCAGCAACATCACGAGTAAGCTTCGACCAAAAGGTGATTGTTTCTCTTTTACTTTTCATGTGTCGCAGTGTAAAGTTCCAGTAGTTACAAGTGTAAATATTTTTGTCGAGAGCAAAAAGCCGCTTATCAAAAGTCTCATGAACCAGAATCTTTGAAAAGCTCAACCAATTACATTAGGACCTGATAAACAGTAAAGGCATGCAAGCATAAGTGATCTTCCTTCCTTTGAGTTGGACTAAGAATTACACCAACGTTCACTCTTCCATGAAACTTGCCACAAAGTATGTGTTGCAAAACAAAATTCCATGATTAATTTATTTCATGAAATTGCTAGACATGTTCACTCAATTCATATCTGTTATTAATAGATTATCATTTCTTATTTATAAATATTTGACTACTAAAAGTTATTTACAAGATATTGGTCATTAACGAAAGACAGCTACGTCTGAAACAAATGCCCCATCTTGTGTGGGGCTGGAAGTATTAAGACTATTGTCCCTTATGACTGTTGTGTGCGCAGAGTATTAGCTTCTTGCAACAAGAGGTGCTTTAACTGATTTACTTGGATTAATTTCAAATTCTGGTATGTTTATCAAGCGACATTATGTCTAGAAAGTATTTGTTTTTTACCGGCAAATTGTGATCCACATATGAGGTACAATAGCCTTATTATATTATACCCCATAACACAAAGGCAAAACAACAGATATTTTCCTATAGATTCATTTAATTATCAACTGAACATTGAAAATTCATTCAGTTATTCATAATGAAGAAAGCAACAATGGGTAAATAGGTAATTGAGTTGAAATTTCACCAGAACAAACATTGCTGCAATTTTCATAGATGGAGTACTAGCAAAGGAGCATAGGTGTCACAGGAATGGGGAGAATATAAAGGCAAGTTTCAAAAGTTATATACTCGTATAGATAACTAGTATCCTATAAGGTAAACCTAAGTTGTTGTAAAACATGCTAATGAATCACATAGATGTTCAGTCATATGCATTTAGAAAAGTAAGTGAATTGAGCATTTGAGCATGTAATTTAAAACTGTAAAGAGCATAAAAGAAACATACCATTATGCAGCAGGTGCTACCATGTCTTTACATCTTAATGTGACCGATATGAAAGTTCATCAACGTTTCACAAGGTAAGATGCCCATATTTCATTAGCTGGTGGGGGTGGTTGAACCCAATGACCTGGTATCCGACTGCAAAAGAAGGCACACCACATCAATATTTAGTCAAATAATTTGAGCTACAAATTATTATGACACTGACCAACATATAAACTTGAAATGAAGCTATTGAAATCAATGTAATAAATATCAGATTTTTATGTCTTAAGCAATCTGATGTGTTGGAGAATGTAAATTTTAAAAGGTTGCACTTGTAAGAAAATAATAATGTGCTCACCTTCCTCCAGGTCTTATATATGCATCCCATGTTCGTCTTACCTGCACATGTAAAGATAAAACAATCTGAAATCAAGTACTTTCTGATGTAAGCAATTGAATAAATAATTTTATAATTGCACCTAATTAGGCAAAAGAAATCACAATGGGCACTTAACCCAAATTTGTATAATAAATTCAGTCACTGAAACGTTGCTTCACTGCTGAAGGTATGCAAAACGACGAAGATTTGTAAAAACTAATCAGAGTTGAAAATTATAAAACTCGCCTCGATTAGTGTCCCCATATCAGTACTGCTTCCATGATAGTAATGATAAAATTCAAGGGGTAAGCTTGCTGAATAATCATATCCTCTGCCAGGACCTGGAACTTTATATCCTTGTTTCTCAGATTCCATATCGGGTGCTGCACTTGAGCCTCCTTTTGTTTCAGTGTCGGACATGTTTTCCAGAATGTTTTTATCTCCATCTTTAACATTGCTTTGATCTTCCAGATTTAGAGCATTTGCACCGGCTATATTTCGAGATTCCTCAGCAGTGGCAATGGCATCTTTAGCAGCACCTGTGTCTGCTGCAGCCATTGCTTGGCGCTCCTCTTCCTCAACTGCAGCACGAATTCTCTCAAGAAATCTGTTGTCCTCCTCTGGTAGAAAGTGGCCTGCATCATTATAAAACCAAAAGCATAGGTAAGATCATACCATCTGATCCTGCTTATAGAAAAATTTTGTTTTCGAACATATCTATCACACTACAAAACGAAAAGTATAAGCTTATTATCGATAATTTAAGATTTTTCCTACCACTACTGCACAAGAACATTGGATTTACTGATTTTAGTTGATAAACTTAATTTATGACGCCTAAATAATTCGCTTCTGTTTGTATTAAGTTCCGTGAACCACTTATTTACAAGTTAGCATTACTTCTGCAATGATATCATGGGTTCAAACTCACTAATAGCATATTAGCCATCTGAAAGCATCATGATCCAATACGATAACCAACAATAGAAATGGCATTCACATGTAAGTTATTAGTAAGCTGACACTCAAATGAACTACAAACCTTGCTTTGTTAGTTTCTGGATCCTGATGGAGCGTAACTCTTGCAACTTCTCCACTATCAATACTAGCTCCAGCTGAAATATAGAAAAAACGAACATATAAATTCCCTTTAGAGGATAATAATGACTGATAAATTCTCCCTCCATCCATCATACACTATTTCAAGATATATATATATTTCACATTCCTCAAAATCAATCTCGTAGATATAAAAGAACTCAAGCAAACTTAAGAAATTCACCTCAGATTCTAATTTCCTCCGCTCCTCTTTAGCCTTTTGCTTTGCAATTTCCTTCATCTTCTCCACCTGCAAATAAAATTTGCCATGATTAGAATAGGAAAAACTTATGCTGTCCAACTGCACACCCATGAAAATTTGGATATTAAGTTCCGCTTAAGGGAAGGTATGTTTCCAAACCGTTTCAGATACTTACTATTGCATACAAGTACCAATTCTAACAATGCAAAGCAAATTTAGAAAATCATTATGGATTAAACAAGCAAGGAGTTGCGTAAACCACTTAGGGGTGGCCTAGTGGTAAAAGCTTGTAGTAACTATTGAGAGGTATGAAATTCAATTTCTGCTAGGTGCAAACAACTCTAAGTGGCCACACCAATCTTCCTGAAAAAGGGAGCGCTTTGCCCGGTTTGAGTCAGTGTGGCGGTGGGCTCAAATCACGTGGATTAGTCGGCCAAAAGGTCAAAAACCATAGTTATCAAAAAAAAAACAAAGAGTTGCGCATTAAGAGTAGACATGCTGAATGGTGATGATGTCAGTTTCAGGTTCCAGTTTAGAATATGCAAACATATGTCATTAAATGTGTAATGCGTGAAATCTTCAAATTGACACGTCACTCAAAAAATTACTTGAAAGACTACAGAAGGCATATCATGTAACTGAAAAAAAAACATCAAGATCCACATTCCACAACCCAGAGAACTCTTACCCTACGCATCGCGATTTCCTTTGCAATTTCCTTAGCTCTCCATTCATCAGCTTCTTGATCAGCTTGCTCAAATCGCTCACGTTCCTAGCAAGTCATCAAAAACTTAGTAAGGGAGTATCTTAAACGTTCATAGGCTTGAGCCTCGACATGACACATTCATAATGTGACACTTATATTGATCCGTGTAAATAAAAAACTTAAGACGGGTGGGTTTGCCGCCAACGACCCACAGACGCAGCAAAAAACGCTTAAACAGTACTATAACTAAAGAAATGAAAAGGAAAAATAGAAAGCAAAAGAATTGCAAACATAGATACTACCTTGGCAAGCATTTCCCCAATGCGTCGTCTCTTTCTTTTCCGCCAAAGTTTATTTCTTTTGTGCTTCTGAATTTTATTCGTTAATCTCACTGCTGCAGACTTCTCCTCCCACGGCGTTTTATCATCAGTTATAAACTTAAATGGCTCAAGCTCATTTTTCAGCTTCATTATTAAACCATTTGCTGCTTCCAGCGAGATATTCTCTTGAGTATCCAACGGTATCCTGTTATTTTCTAGAAACTTTGAAAACCTTTCCATTGCAGCTTCATTGGCCTCGTCTTCCTCTGTTCGCCCAATATGCTGTTCGCTACTTTTCATCGCTATAAGCAACTCCAACTCTTTCTCCCTGAAAGGACTCCGTTTTATTCAGAATGATTCCATCTTTTTTTTATGCTAATTATCATTAAAAACTATCCACGCACTAATAATTTCTTAACAGTAGTTTACGAAACAATAACTCTACGGCTAAAATCGCGAAACACGCCAAAATAAGCTACACATAACACAATAAAAAAAGCGAAGAATAAATTAAATACTCACATTGCTTCAGCAAGATTAATAGTATTCTGTAACTCCTTTAATGAGCCTTGAACATTTGCTTTGTTCCAGAAACCACTTGTCACCGGAGCCAACGGCGGTAACCACGGCGGCGGAGGTGCCACCGGACGAAATACCGGTTGGTTCATCATCTTGTCCGTACTATTAATTAATCGATTCGATCATTGATCATTTGAAGAGTGGTTATTGATGATAAATTCTAACGGTTTGTTTGAGGTGGTATTAAATTGTTAGAAATGAAAAGAGTAAACAAAAAGTCAGGATGGCCGAGTGGTCTAAGGCGCCAGACTCAAGTTCTGGTCTTCGAGAGAAGGCGTGGGTTCAAATCCCACTTCTGACATTTTTTCTTTTTTTTAAGTTTTGTAGAAAATTCATTAATTCATTTTGGTAATTATCGTTTTTGACTTTTTGGCCGATTAATTCATGGCGTTTGAATATACCGTCACACAAACTCAAACCAAGTAGAGCCCTCTCTTTTCAGGAGGAGTCTTTCGTTTTCAGAAGGTTGACGTGACCATTTTAAGGTTATTTACACATAGTAGGAATTGAACTTAATATCTCACACATTTTAGAGTGATAGTCACAACTCTATTTGTCATTATGCCACCCTTCAGTGGTTTTCATTAATTTATTTTTAAGCAATACAAGTATTAGTGCACCGTACACTATAAATGTTTTTGTTAAATTATCTTTCACAATATTATATTGTATAATACTTTTATGCAAACATAGACAAATAAATCGATAGAGTTGTAAAATCTTTTATATACTAAATGAATTACATTATTTTGAAATTTTCTATGAGATTTAATCTTATAAAAAAATGACCAATCAGAATGCTTGATTTTGACACGTATGTAAAATCGTGCGATCTGATTGGTTAAAAACGTCAAAATTGAAAATTTTGGTGAAAGAATTTGATGGAGAAAAAAAACACATAAAAATATATGTGTCAAATTTGTGAAAACAAAAACTTAAAAAAAGATGAGGTAAAATTTTAATGGTTGAATCTTAAATAAATAATATGGAGTTAAGTGTAAATTTTTAAGTTTCCATGTTTTTTCAAAACTTCAAAAAAGAAACAAATAACTCCTTTGACTTTTTACCTCTAGACTTTATATTTGAAAAATACAACATATATGTTGTTTTAAAAATACAATACATATATATATATATATATATATGCACAATATTTTTAATTTCTAAATGAAAGCACGAATTATTGTGTATATAAATAGATAGACGATGTTGTATGTATACGAACAACTCATGTTTTTCTTCTTTATGAGTTTAAGTAAGAATATCTGGAAAAACTTTTTTTACTGTATGCGTTCAATAAAGACTCGCTGTTATTCTATTTTATTAGTTTATCACATGCGTACATGGGTTTTAATAGTAAATATGGATAAATTACTATTAACACACAACAATGTAATTGGCAAACTTGGGGATTAACAATCTTTGTTTAATATGGTAGAAAACATTTATTATAATTGTTACAATTCTTTAAATTAAGAGAAACTCGCATTCACAATTACTGAAATAATGGTAAACGAGACCTTCAACGTGCAAATATGAAAAATGCAAAATTTACACTTAATTAAAATTTAATGTTGATGTGTCGTTGTGCCTAGGTAATATTTATTATCAAGTTTTACTATTTATATTTTGCCGACTTTACTTAAAAACAACACTAACGGGCAGTGTACCAAATGAGTTATAGGTTCGTTGGTAAGTAGGGTGTCGATCACTAAGAGCGAGTGTTAATACTTAAATCTACCAGTATTTTAGTTATCTAAGTCAGTCCTAATTTATTCGATGTTATACCTAAGTTAAACCTAAACTAACGCAAAAAGGGGGATTTTCAGCCTGAGAGACTGGCACGAGTTTTGGTTTAGCTAAACTGAGATTGGGCAATTAATACACACATGTTGACAATTAGAAGATAGAGAAGCGGTCAAGCCTAATGTAAGGAAAACGTATTAACCATATTTAATTTAATGAAACGCGGGTTTTAGTTTTTAAGTGCAATGATTGTCTTATCTCTTTGTTGATATATCATTCCTATATTTAGGCGGTACTTCATCCTAAAACCAAGATCTGGCAATTCTGTCACAATTAATCACACCCGCATAAAGTATTCACGGTTGATTATAATCTATCTTAAGAGACAATAATGGTGATCTTATCGAATCCTAGCTCATCGAGACTTTACTAACTTACTGCTTAACGGCTCTTTATATACTAGTAGTCCACTGTCCAAATCTTTATCTAAGGAATCAGAACGTCATTTGTTGATCCTAGGACACCTGCTAGTCCAACTTGTTCACTAAACCAAAGCAAAGACATGTCAATATTTGTGATCCTATTACTCTAGATATATAAATTGCAGATATGGAGAGCTATCCCGACATCTAGCTAACACTCTATTTGTATTCCTAGATCCAGTTGAATGATAGGTTGCATACTTAAGTACGTAAATGAGTATAAATTGATAAACATAAAACAACACACAACTAATAAGCATGCAATCGAGATAAACATAAACCAAACGTTAAAATATCATAAACATGGCTAATACCTAAAGGTATTAGCCAATAGCCATTGTAACTATACAAATGTCATAGACGAACGATTAAGGTAAACTAAACAATAATGAACGATACCAAAAACCGAACGCGTATTTAGAGTATAGAAATTACAAGGGTTTCCTATGGATTGAATTGTGTTGCGAGACCTTTGTGGCTTCTATTCTCTTCTAAAAATCGAACCTGGTGGTTAATGCCTTCTTCTCAGTCTTCAGTATATTTTTTTGCACACTGAAATTCGTTTTTAGGGTTCGGTATTTATAGGCTATGGAATTTGGTCGATACACCGTATTGAAGGAGTTCAATACGGTGTATTGGGGTTTCTTGGCGTGGGCTCCACGATTATTATATTCAAGAATATTCCATGACTTGTAATCCAATATGGCGTATGGATTTCTTCTGGATACGGCGTATTACTCTTCTCTTCGTTGATGCTGAGTGAAGTTTAGGGCACTGTATCTTCCTTGTTGGATACGGCGTATTAGTTGTCAGAACAGTGTATTCATAATTTCTTCGTTTAAGCTCTAAAATGCGTGCATTTTGATTAACTTTCACTCTTTGCTCGATAATTACTGCAAATAATAAATATAAGCAATTAAGTACCAATTCATGCATAAATAATGTAAAATGAGCAATTTAGCTGGGATAAATGATGCTATAAAATAAACGTTATTTGATGTCATCAAATATCTCCTCACTTGAATCCTACTTGTCCTCAAGTAGACTTTAGAAAACTTATGAAAATGTATCCCAAACCAAGGTTTAAGATTTTTTCTTTAAGCAATTTTTTTCGTTTAATTACTAGCACACAACCAAACACCTCACGAAAAGAGAAAATGAAAACACTCAAATCACTCAACTAATCTATGTGGTAACATTTAAGTAATTCGCTCAATTGCTCGGTCATAACGAGTATTCTATCATAAGCTTGGCAAGGATACACATCTCCACCACTAAAGCTAAGGAGTAACAAGTCTAAAAAGGTAAATTAGGTTAAGGTTTAAGGGTTTGATCATTCTTTTCAATCTCTATCGATACCAATATTCCAGAAAAGGCGACAAAATGACAAATGCACGCCCAAATCCATAACCGTGACACTTCCCATTGCTCAGTCCTTAACTCAAATAAGTTAAAGAATAGGATCAAGTAATCTTTACCAATAGTAGTAAACCAACAAGGCCGACAAAACCATATATACACATCCAAATCCATGGAATAGATATACATGATTGCTCAGATCCCCATTCGAGTAAAACCAAATGTTAGGATGAAAAATGATATTAGGTAGGGGATAACTAATCCTTTCCCAATAGTAATACACCAACAAGGGCGACAAAATCACACATACACAGTTAAATCCATGAATAAGACACATGTGATTGCTCAGTCCCTCATTCGAGCAAACCAAAGGTTGGGGATTAATCATGGGAAAATTGGTGTAAAATAAAACAAAACAAATAGATTAAGTCCAAACAGATAAGGAATAATGTTGGTAGATACTTTCCCGACCATACCCATAAAAAGACATAAATTAGACTAACTCATGCTTCTCATGAAAACAACCTTAGCTGGTGTTCCCGTAACATCCAACTCCCAATCATCCATAATATAATATACAACAATAGTGGCGATATCTACCACTTGATACATGAAAATACATAGTTGGTTTATATTGCGACCAACTAAAAACAATATACAACAAAACTTTACATCGTTGGTTTATAACACGTACCAACAAATAATCAATCCTTGCAAATAATAAAATCGGTTAAGTTTAGACGAACCGATTATCTCACAAACCTTTCTTCATTTTTTTTCTCTCTCTTTATTTTTGTATTTTCCTGTTTTTTTGATGTTTTTTTTAACCATAAACTAATAAACTGAATAAAGGTGTATTTTTCACCACTTCACGACCATGATAAATCTAAATAATTAATATCCAATCATACTAGTGAAAGTAGTAATTACACAAGCATTAAGATAAACTACTTTCACATTCCCAATTGCATTGTGTAATTTCCCGACCTAACCATAGATAGAAAATATGCATTGTGAACACGGGAAATACAATACTTTACACAAAAGCAACTAGCAACCGATTAAGAACTTAATCTACATGGTAGGCTAAGGTGTAAAGGTGTAACAAAACAAATATTTGGTGGTGTAAAAAAAGAAAGGAATGGCTCAGCAGGTTTTTCTAGGGGTATCTTACTCTAAAAATGAGAGTAGACAAAAGAGTTTATACGAGGGTTAACTAACTGATGTGGTTAGTTAATATCACATATGTATAGGCTTTTGGTGTAATTCTAGAAATTTACCAGTTTAAAAAGGTCACTCCATCTATTAAAAATAGTGCTTATTATTGTGGTCTTGAGTAGTATACCAAGCCAAGTTCTAAAGTTTACTACAGTCACCGGCACACTCATATTTTTGTGAAATTTAGAGTAGAAATTGGGAAACGAATAAGGCTAAATCCTCATGATTGGAAATTAGGGTTATGTGTGCGGGTCATGTAACTAATAATTTCACAAAAAATATGCTAATTTTTTTTTAATTTCACATGAATTAGGCATATTATTTGTAAAAATAAAGACAAGTAAGTGTTCTAATTCTCCTCCCCCACTTGAAATATACAATGCCCTTGTTGTATATATATAACATGAAAAATAGGAAATTAAAGAATTAGAACAGAAAACTCTCATGAGATTTGCTCGGTATGATCCTCCATGTTACGTATATGAGCAATGATGTGTGTTGTAAATGCGTCTCAATACCAGCACGACTACAAAACACATAGAATTCCAGAAAATAAGCATCACCAAATTCATTTAATCGTCCATTAAGGTTCCTGTATTAATGCTCAGAAAACAAGTGCAATTCTATCTTCGAATAATCGTCGGTCAAAAACTAAAAATGAAAACTAAATCTGTATAGGAAGTTGATACGCCATATCCATGTTTCAGGATACATCGTATTGAGACATGTATTAAAAATCCTAAGTACGAGTCAGATGTCGAATACGTTGTATTCATAGTTATGAATACGCGGTGTCGACAAGTCTGACAATAAAGTTTTTAGAAGTGCAGGAAAATTAAATGGATTACGTCTAGGTCGGGGTCAATATGCCGTATCCATAGAATTTGGATACGTCGTATCGACTACCTGGGAAGACATACTCGATAACAAATTGAAAATTACATTTCGGGTTGTCTCTCGACAAGCACTTTTGTTTACAGAAAAGTCTTTAAGTTAGACTTGCTTCCAGCTTTACTCCATCTCATGTATGCTCATGTGTCCACGTGTGAGAAATTCTTCAATCTTCGCATCCCTTATGTATTCCGGTCCCAAATTCAAAACTCCTTTGTAGAAACTTTTAAGCTTTTGATATGGGTGCGATATTCCATTCAGCTTGTCATGTGCACTTACCTTCAGCAATGGTCGCATCTTGTTACATTGTGCATTAGTTAGGTGTTTAAACCCTGGATGTGATCGCGCCATTTGATAAGTCACACTATCGTTACCATTGTAAATGGTAATCATTCCATCAAACCGCCTCACTTTTACACATATTTCTTTACAAAACGGTTTTCCAACTATAACATCACTCATTCCTTCATCACAGTAAGCATCCATATTTTCTACAACTGCAAAATCAGTCATAACAAAAAAGTTTCCAACAAAAATATGGACATTGATAAAAGCTCCAACAACATTTTTCCCTTTATATTCAATTTTATCTTTCATTGTTGAATTATAGACCCTTTTAGACATAACATTGATTGATAAAATTAGGAAAAAGTTCACATTCACATGTTCAAAACCTATCATGCATGAAAACTGCAAGTTATAAGCACAATCAATATGGATCTTCCTATCAAAGTCACAAAAACTAAGGTATTCATCAATCCCATTACTTATCTCATTATCATCATTTCTAGTTTTGACTATATCCTCCATGGGTTCATTAATCACTTCACCTTCCTTAATTATTGGACGCAAGTCTTCAACTTGATTTCTCCTAAGCTCTAATGGTTCATTTAGTTCATTTAGTTCAATATAGTCTCCATACACGGGGTCTAGTGATCTATTTAAAATTAAAGCTTCTCCCATTAGCCAAGCTTTTAAATCAAGTTCCATTCATTCTCTTAGTCCTAACGCATAAACTCTCCTAATTATGTTACTAGTAGGATTATCACTTTTAAACACAATTTTATCTTCCCTTACTCTTAAAGTAATTTTTCTCTTAAACACATCATTTTTAGCATGAACAGTAGACAAGAAAGGTATTTCGAGGATCAAGAGGACGTTGATATCCTTGTACATATCTAGAACAATAAAATTTACTGTGAAGACAAACTTATCAATACCTACTAATACATTTTCTGCTATACTATTGGGACGTTTTATTGTTCTACCAGCCAATTAGTAGGAGCTAATTCACCTAAACCTAGATTGGTAAAGGTTGAGTAAGGCATAACACTAACGGTAGCTCCTAAGTAAGCTAAGGCTTTTTCAAAACAGATACTATTAATATAACAAGGTATAGTAAAACTACCTGGGTCTTTTTCCTTTTGAGGTACAGAATCTTCAAGAATTTTTGAGTCATGCATGTTTGTCGATGCTTCATTTTGGTACCCCATCCTCGATTTTTCCTTAAGTAACATCTTTAAGTTAGTAGCAGATTCTTTTCTATCCATCAATTCAACCAGTACCATCTTCTCTTCATAACCATCATCAATCAATCGACTTGGCAAAGGAATTATCGATTGATTCGGCTTGAGAAACTGCACATTGTTCTGTGGGCTCGATATAGCGTATCGGATGGTATCAATACGGCGTATTAAGGGTGTGTCAGCTTCAATAGTAGTCGAGATCGACTTGACATGATCTCTCGGGTTTGTTTTAGTTGAGCCAGGAAGACTTCCAGATCCCCTCTCTTAAAGCACCTTGCTCATTTATCAGATTTGGATTTCCAAAGCTTTGATCGAGGCTCCTTGATTTCTAATAGCAGCATTCGTTGAAGCCCGAATTTCTTTGATCAAGTTAGAGTTTTCATTATGTATTTTTGCAGATTCAGCCATAAACTTGCTTAGTGATTCTTCCATTGTTTGTCTTCGCTCTTGATACGAAGGATTGCCATTATCTCTTTGGTAGAATCCTAGAGCAGCTGCTCTATATCTTCCTCCTTGGGGGAATGGTACTCCAAATTGAGTGTAGTATGCTTCTTCAAGTGTTTTTCCATCTTCCTTCAGTGGACAATCCTTAGTGTAGTGCAGTCCACCGCATGATTCGCATCCAACTTGAGCAACATAAACTTTTTCATTCACCTTCTTAATTTCTCTTCCAAGGTTGTTCAGTTGAGCTTGAATATCAGCTAATCCATCAGAAGTTTTAGTACTTTTAGTCCTAGTAGACGTTCCATTGTGCCATTTTTGTGAATGATCAGCCATATATTGGATGGCTTTCTTAGCATCAGCAGCCTTCATAGATGGTTTGGCACCCTTGGAATCAAGAATTTGTCTATTAGGTACATCCAATCCTTTGTAGAACAAGATCACTTCCTGCATATTTTTCAAGTAATGTTGAGGACATCTCAATAACAGTTCCTTGAATCGCTCCCAAGCTTGGTAAAGAGTCTCGTCATGCTCTTGTTCAAAGTTATTGATTTCCTCTATCTTTTTAGCAGTTCGGGCAGGTGCACAACATTTGCTCAAAAATGTATTCTTAAGAGTTTCCCAAGTATCAATTGAACCAGCTGGTTGATTCCTTAGCCATCGACTTGCAGCTCCAGTAAGCGACGTAGGGAAAAATCGACGCATTATTTGATCTTGAGTCACATCAGGTATATGAAATAGGTCAACAATCTTAAGAACCTTCTCAGTCTGTTCGTTAGCATCTTCATTATCTGATCCACTAAAAGTATTATCACACAATTCCTTGAGAAATTGACCCTTCAACTCAAAGTGAGCCTTTTCATCAATCTTAGGCCTAGCAATACCCGATCCATAATCTTCTCAGGTCTTAGTCACGTATTCCTCCATAGTTGGTTCCCCTATTACTTCTATAAATTCTTCTTCACACTGATCCTCGAGATCAGAAAATAAATCGAATTCCGATGAACTCGAATAATCAAGACTAGTTGTCTTGGAAAGCTTCCTTGTTGAATGTAATACTCGTTCTGGTTCTTTGTAAGTTGTAAAGACCTTCTTGGTCGAACTCCTGGTCATGCACTTCCTGAAATAGAGGATAAATAATCAGTAGGATAAGCTCGAAAGAAAGAAAACACAAAAAACTATAAACGAGAACGGAATATGAAAAATACAATCTGCTGCTGTAATAGATGATCGATACGCCGTATTCAATTAATTGAATACGCCATATTGATATGTTGAACAGAATATGATGTATTGGTTACGAAAGGGAGATACTCCGTATTCAATTGACTGAATACGCCGTATCGGTTATTCAACCAGAACAGTAACAGAAAAGAAAAACAATGCAAAAAAACAAACAAATATGCAAAATTATTCAATGCAGAAAAAACAAACAAACATGCAAAAACACAGATGGAAGATCCCGACACCAAGACAAAGACTCAAAAATACAAAAATTAAATTACACTAATCTAAATTATGTTAAATCTAAACTAAGACACTAATAAACAAGAATTAAACAAACTCACTCCCCGGCAGCGGTGCTAAAAACTTGATGTGTCGTTGTGCGTAGGTAATGATTTATTATCAAGTTTTACTATTTATATTTGGCCCACTTTACTTAAAAACAACACTAACGGGAAGTGTATCCGATCAGTTGTAGGTTCTAAAGAATATTAGTAATCTCTAACAACAAGAACTATAGAGAGAAAGTGGGAAGGAAGGAAGTATTTTAGAGAGAGAAAGACAAGAACATTAAATGCATAACTATGTGAAAATACAACCAACCAACCGCCTCTCCAAGGCATGGAGAGGTGTATTTATACTTACAAATGGCACGTGGGCTTGGGCTTGTATGAATTAATCCCTGGGCCTTTGCTAACTAACTATGTAAGTTTCCAAAAATTGCTTAACAAGCTAACGACCGTTATCTATGGAAGTAACCGACACTTTTGTGTTTCTAACAATCTCCCCCTAAGGGAGGTCACTCCATTTTACAAAAACTTAAACCTAGCATACTATGCTTTATCTTTAGTCTTGAGCTTGTTTAACTTCGATCATTAACTTATGATTTGATGTAGTGATTCTTGACTTTAGGTTTGAGCTTGTTTCCTTATTTTGACTTGAATGTGATCTTGAACACTTTGAGATCATCAACCAAGCATAATCTCTTTACGTCATCTTGTAAACTTTGCCATCTTGTGAACTTGTGACTTCTGGACCGACATGCTCATACCTTTCTTGATTGTTGACTTGAAAAGCTTTAATATTGCATCTTTCTTGAAACTCTTTAACTTTAACACTTCGTCACTTCGAGAAAGACGTTCGGTATTAGTGTGACGGAAACTTCTTAGAAATTCTTTGACTTTAATACTTCGTCACTTCAAGAAAGACGTACGGTATCAGAGTAGCGGAAGTCTTGAAACATGTACTTGAGCTTTCATGATGTCTTTATGGTTGTCGGTCGGGTATGAGCATGTGGTTATGAATCTTGTGAGTCAGCTGGAATCAGGTACCTTCACCTCCATCTTTAAGTATCCTGCATTAAAACAGTTAGCAATAAAGCGGGGGGACGAATATGGCTTTGTCATTCGCCCGTGTTTGGTTGGAGTAACCTTCGAATCCGTGAGGATCGACCTGTGATCAGGTAGATTCAATTTAAGAAGAATCTCCTTGACAGGATTTCCAGCTGAAGTATTGAGTCTTTCTAACACATGTGTATCAGATTCATCAAACTCAGCATGTTCTCATTATCGGAACGTCTCAAAGCAGACAACAAGACGTGAACCCGTGAGTTACTATTCTCACGATTGAATAGAAAAATCGAATTTGAAATCAATCGATGTGTAACTTGCTAAAGTGGTTTGTGACACATCGGAGAGGTGATAATCATTCAAAAATTCATCATCAATCGTCAATTCATAACCTGGAACAAGTTTGATTCTTATAGAATCGCACCATCGTTTTTTCTAGTTGTCACAAGTTTAATTCATATAGAATCGCACAAGTCACCTACCATGAGCTTGTTTGATATTGGCTCAAGCAGGATTTCCATCTTCACTATGAATTATATCACTAGATGTTTTGGCAAAATCACAAGGATATTCGTGAAGACTCTTAAGATATCTCTTGTTATTCACATTGTATGACTTAGCAAGCATAATTTTGACAGGTGTCCTAATGAGATTTATGGATGATCTCTTTTGGCTCTAGACTCAATAGTGCACTTTGGTTTTAGTGATTAGAGGCTAGAGCAGACTGTCACCTTTTCAATATCAACTAACTAGGAGTGAGAAAGTCGATAGAATATGCGTAGTATTTTTAGCTTAATCACTCTGTGAGAAATGAAACAAGAGTTATGTTGATGTGACCTTGAGTGGAAGGGGGGTTTCGATAGGGGAGGGTTGTGCATAGCATCACTGGGTCCATGATTGTCTTCAATGTTAGACAACAACTTAGTGTTTTTAACAGTTTATGTATTGACCCAGTTTCGCCTAAGTGTATGGAGGGCTTCTTTCTTTTTCATTCTTCAACCCCTTCAATGCTTACTGAGACTTCATAACCAACACCTTGTTGGGTTTGTTCCAGTGTTAGCTCCATCTCAGTTGACATTATTCTCGATTCTCACTTTTTCTCCTTTTGTATCATACTTAAGGACTTCTACACTAACTAGTGGATATCCCTGGGTAGATCCCTCCGGTTCTGGCTGGATCATGGGATTTGAATACCTATGCCTAACCACCTTATAACTTCATAATTAAATACATAGTCGGTCGTTTAGGTATTCCATCACATCCTTCAAATAAAAAAAACCGTTGAAAAGTTCAATCAAAGTGTTTGATATGAATATCAAAATATTTACATTTTGAGAGTTTTTTCATAATCACTAAAAGCTCCACCTTAACATGTGCATCGTAATCGTAGTACATGCTAAGTGTAATCGCTTGAGTCCATTTTATATGATCACATTTCAGTACGGATTAGATGCAGTTTTATCACATTTCTCTCCTTTATCCAAAAAGTTAATCCCTTGATATTTTGAATATCAATTGATTAAACGTTCGGGGACAAAATGTTACACAATATCTAACAGGAACATTTTAATTCTCCCCCTCAAATTATGAGGGAATTATATGGTGTTTGAGTATGTTAATTAGAAAATTTTTGAATTTACTAAGAAATTATTGAAAATTCATACTCAAACACTATATATGCCTAATTTTTAAGTCTACACTACACATTTATTCACAAGATTATTATGTACAAGGTTTGACCTGAATAACGAGAACATCATATGATAGAATCATATCGTTTTGGTAGCTGCCGTAGGTCACTTTCGGATAATCTCCCGCAACCGAACTTTTCTAAGCGCCGCATTTACAGTGAATTTCTTTCATATTATGTTGTAATCAGTGCTTTCTGCAGTATTAACTAACACTGGCAGTACTAACTTTGTACCGGCAGTACTAACTCCATTAGTACTGTTAGTTATACCTTGGCAGTATTACCTCTTGATGAAGATTTATTCCCAACACATATTGTTGAAATTAGCCTCTGCACCCATATCTTCATCATCATATGCTCCATTGAATATGCCAGTAGTTGGAAATGCATCAGAATCATCTTATGTGGGAGTACTAGCAGCATAGTTATTATTTGTGTTAATGGTACTAACAAATAGCCTATCAGTACTAAGTGTGTTAGTACTGGTAGCCTGAGCTGCCTTCTTAGTAGATGCATTTTTTCTCTTTTCCTCTTTAAATGATTGTCTTGTAGCATCATCCACAGCTTGAGCAACCACTTCTTGAGCAACCATTTTCTCAAGTTCATCCTGCAATGCTTGTTCAGCATCTGACATCTGATGTTGTTCTTCCTTGTCAGCAACATCTTCTGAATCCTTAACATTCTTGTTTTTAGGAGCATTTTCAGAAGGTTTTTCTTGTGCATCCTGAACAACTGCTTCTACTGGACTGCTTGTCCTATGAGGGTGTAATGGAAGCAATATGTACTCTTGAGTAGTTTCTCTATCTTTTCCCGATGAACCTGCAACATAAGATTCTTGTGTACCTGCATCCACAATAATCTGATTTCTATACTAACAGGGATATAGTTCATAGTATTGGTTAGAAAATCAAGATCAAACATCCAATCAGGACCAATTCCTGTCACATTTGGTTGATCTTCAAGAAAATCAATATGTAGGTTTTCTTCTACTCTTTTGGTCCTTTTGTTGTATACTCTAAAAGCTTTACTTGTGATAGAGTATCCAAGTAAATATCCTTCATCTGACTTCCCATCAAATTTACCTAAGGAATCTAAGGTGTTCAAAATGGTCAAAGGGCACCCAAAAGGTCTCATAAAACTAATACTAGGTGGTTTACCTATTAATAGTTCATAAGGTGTCTTATTTTGAGGTTTAGTCACTAATACCCTATTCAATACATAGCAAGCAGTATTTACTGCCTCTGCCCAAAATGGGATGGGTAAAAGTGAGTCTGCTAACATAGTTCTAGCAGCCTTAATGAGGGTCCTATTTTTCCTTTCTGCCACACCATTTTGCTGTGGAGTTCTAGCCACACTAAACTCCCTTTTTATCCCTTTCTTAGCACATAATTCATTCATAGTAGAGTTCTTAAACTCTGTCCCATTATCACATCTAATGATTTTAACTTTGTGATTCAATTGGTTCTCTAAGCCTATGATAAATTTACAAAGGATTTCAGATGTTTCATCCTTGGTAGCTAAGAAAAATACCCAACTAAATCTGCTGAAATCATCAGTCACAACCAAACAGTACCTTTTCTTATTAATACTGTCTACAGAGACAGGTCTAAATAAGTCCATATGAAGTAATTCTAAGGGCTTTCTGATGGTTCTTTCTAACTTGGCCTTACAGGAGGCCTTATGTTGCTTACCCTTTTTGCAGGCAACACAAGTATGGTCATTCATAAAAACTTTTGAAGGTAGGCCTCTAACTAGGTGTCCCTTAACAAGTTTGTTTATATTTTTGAAATTTACATGACCTAATCTCCTGTGCCATAATTTAGACTCATCTGATGTTGCATTTGCATATAAACAAGTTATACCTCCAAAAGGAACAATGTTCTTTAAATCCAAGCTGTACACATCATCCTTTCTAGGAGCTCTAAGTACAACCTGACTTTCATCAAGAAGCTTAAAGCTAGGAGACAGGATAAGGCATTCAGTCTCAGTAAAGAGGACACTATTTTTCTTGTCACACATTTGTGAGACAGAGAAAAGGTTAAACTTAAGTTCATCTACAAAATAAACATCATCAAAGTCTAAATTAGCAGTTTTGATTTTACCTTTACCTGTTATTTTACCTCCTTTGGGATCACTTCCAAAAGCCACAAAGCCTCCATTGTAATCTTCATAATCTGAAAGATAAGCTTTGTTGCCTGTCATATGGCTAGAGCAACCATTGTCCACTACTGCATGATCCTGTAAAAAGATCTCTGGATTGCCCTGCATAAAAAGTAAGAGAATTAGTATCTCTTAGGGACTCAAGCCACTACTGACTTGGAAATCCCTTGTGGGTTAGCATACTCAAACTTCTTGAGTATGAAAGGTCCACTTTTTTTGGACACATGATCAATGAATGTTCTCTTAGGCTTCCAAACCCACTTTGACTTCTTAAGAGCATTGCCAGTACTAGTATTAACTACTACTCTTGTCCCAACAATAGTCATGTTTTTAACCCTAGAAGTTTTAACATCTTGTTTTAAGTTTTTGGGTCTAAAAGCTTGTGAATATGAGGCCCTTGTTCTTACATTATCCATTCTTGGGTAAATTGGTTTAATAGCACTACTAGTTTGTGTTGTTTTTGGAGCAAATGGTCTAACAGTACTAACAGGCCTAGCAGTACTAACAGGCCTAGTAGTACTAACTGTCCTAACAAGTTTAACTAAACCTGTTCTGGTTAGTACTCCTTGTGGGACAAAGGTTCTTCTTATTTAAGGGTATTACAATATATTTGTAAAATTTTGATGATTTACCCTTTTTGCATTATCCCACACTGGTTTGACCACCCTTTGACCAGTATTGACCATAGTTTTCAACTTTGGTTCTGAACTCCTTTTGTCATAAAAATTACAATCTTTGATCAAATGGTCAGTACTTTTACAGACAAAGCAAGCTTTTACTTTCTTAAATCCAAGTCCTGCTTTCTTAGAAGTTTGACCTTTATCCACTTAAGTTTTAACTGTTTGAATTTCCTTAGTCTTAACAGGACTAACTTCAGACACATCATCCTCATCATCTGAGTTCCAATCCTCAATGATAACTTTTTATTTGTTAACATTTGGTTTAGACACAACTGATTCGTTTACTGGCTTAGGTTTTTCAGCATTTACTTCATTTGTATTACCTACAGTCTCACTAGTTTTAGATGTACTAGTGTCAACATTAAGTTTAGTTGTTTTTGACTCAATGATTTTCTTCCTAATGGCATATTCATCTAAACCTGCAAATGATATATCAACTCTTGGGGTTAGGAAGTTCCCTATTATGGGAGGTGGAACAGCATGATACCCATCTGCTTTTGAAAACCTATCATTTGATGGTATAGTCTCTTCATCACTTGATCTGACATTAAAAACACTCATACTAATTTCACTATTAGTTTCATACTTGTTACTCATTGCATCCAATTGTGTGCCATATCCTAGACCAGTTTTATCTCTAGCACTCATTTGACTGTTGAGCAATTCACTAAGATTCTTAGATGATGCTTCCTATTTTTTTGTCTTAAGTTTCAACTCATCTCTTTCCTTAACAACTTTTTCTAATTCCATATTAAGGTTGTTAAATTTTATTTCTCTGCACTTAAGTTCATAGTTTTGAAACTCATATTTTTCACCCCAAGTCAGTTTATTCTTTTCAAGTCCAAGAATCCTATATTCTAATGATTCTAAGGCTAACTCATAACCCTGAATTTCTAGTCTAGCTCTATTATGTTTTTCTCTTTCATTATCAAAGTTCTTTTGAAGAGATTTAAAGGATTCAACACATTGTTTAGAACAGTTTTGTACCTCTTTGTCAGAAGAACTTAATGAACTTGAAGAAGAGATTGCCATTAAAGCATAGTTGACTGGTTCTACTTCAAAATCATTGCTCCAGTTAGTGCCTGTGATGAAGATTCATTTGTTGGTGCATTGCTCCTGCCATTGTCACCATAAGATCTTCTCCCTTGATTCCTTCCAGATCTGCATTCCTTAGCAAAGTGCCCTTTTCTGTGACAGTTGTAGCACTCAACTTTTGATTTATTAAGAGAAACATGTCATTTTTCTTTGAAATCCAAGTTCCTTCATGTCCTTTGAACGAATTTCTTCACTCTGACAGTCAACATAGCCACCTGCCATTGAAGATCCAATTCTTCCAAGTCATCACCATCAATCTGCTAAAAATCTTCATTTTCAAGTTGAGGACTGGTTGTTGGTTGTGCAAAGAAAAAGCAAGCTACTTCATGAGCACATAGGGTAGATGAAACTTGACTAGCTCCTCCAGCAGTATTAATCCCAAAATCTCTACTGGCAGTACTAACTTCATTAGTACTGCTAGTGTTCTTAGAGGAAAGAAATGCTAAGTTCTGAGAAGTAGATGTGGAACTTGAAGACCTTTTCATCTCATCTTCATAGACCCTGAGGTTGTTGTAGAAGTCATCAATATCAATTTCGTCAATGTCTGCCTTATTTCTCATGATTAAGGCAATTTGACTCCATGAAGGAGGAAGACTTCTTAGGAACTTTTGGTTAATGTATTCCTTTGATACTGGAGCACCATACACCTCCATTTGACTTATGAGCTTTTGGAACCTGTCATAAGCCTTATCCAGACTTTCATTTGGTGCAGTGGTAAAGTTTTCAAACTGATGTTTTAGAACATTCTTTTGCATCTTTTTGGATTCTTCATTTCCTCCAAACCTTGATTTGATTGCTTCCCAGAGAGATTTAGCATCTGGAACATTATGAAACTTAAGGAGGTATTCATCAGGTATTGCTAAAAGCAAAATGCTCTTAACTCTTTCCTGATTCCTTTTGGCAGTCAGTTGTTTGGCAATCTTAGGAGCAGGAGGAGCAGAAGGACCAGATTGATCTCATGTTGGTTCAGGATCTTCTTGGAGATCACCATTGACAATTATGTCTCAGAGGTTATGGTATGTGTGACAGAAATATCATATTCTCCCTTCTTGATAATAGGGATCTTCATTGTTATGATAGTTGGTGGAGGAGTGTCTTGTTCTGCTATCTTACTAATTTGTTTGAGGATCTGCTTCAAACAAAAGAGTTCTTCTTATTCAGAGTTTCCACACAGGCTCTGATACCACTTGTTGGATCATTTACTGAATAGATCTTAACCTTTAGCTTGCAAAGATCTTGTTATTTTAGATAATTCTAAAACAACAATAATGAAACACTGATTAAACACTATTGATTATGCGGAAACTAATCAACAATGCTAAGAAGAACAATAACAAAAGAACTTTATATTATTACTTGAATCTGCCTAGGTTACAGATTACAAAACTATGATTGCTATTTGATCTCTAATGATCTGAGTAGAACTATATCTACTAGCTATGCCTAGGGTTCCTTTTATACACCAAGGAAACCCTAATGGGCTTTACAAAACGCGTATACAGATCATGCATATCCTTTCCTAAGATATCTCATGCATATCTCATAAACGGTACTAACTATTTTATACTAACGGTACTAACTATCTGATCAGTACTTAACATTTTGTACTGTCAGTACTAATTACAACTAGCGGTACTAACTAATATAACTAACGGTACTAAGTCAAGAATGTATAATCCCCAACATTTTGGAGGGTGCATTAGGAGTACTAGGTGATGATAGGTGAAGTGTGGGTGATGGAGTTTTTGTGTCATCATGGGTTAAATCTACAAATAATTGTTTTGGTGGAATGATGTTGATTTTTGGTCTCTTGGAGGCTTTGGAAATGGAGGCTCTAGTGGATGCCATGGATGTTGATAATAGTTGATGAATGATGAAGAGGATGGTGTATTGGAGATGATCATTTGGTGGGAATTTATGGGAAGGAAATGGTTTGAAAATGGAATGAGATTGAACTAGTTTAAATTATTCCAAATTGTGTTCGAGCATTCTGGGCAAAGATAGATGAGACTAGGTAAAAAAGGGTCAAAAAGCAGAAAAAATATTGTTTTACCTGTGAAATATAGGTGGTCCTTAAAAATTATGGGGGGTCGCCGTTTATGAATTAAGAGGGGCCGGCCGTTATGAATTAAGGGGGCCGCCCTCTATTGGTTCCATTTTTCACAGAAAAATGATTTTTTTCTCAGAATTTTTGTGAGAGTATTTCTGTTTTGGTGGTTTATTTGCAGCAAGCCCTATTGAGTTTTATGAGCACATTTAATCATATAACATGTAATAAACACATTAAATCATGAAACCAAAGTGGCATAACTAGTTGATTTGATAAAACAACCAAAGGTTTAAGTCATCATAGCAAACAAGTACCCAAACCAACACATAAGTCTTTCCGAATACATCGGATAATCATCACACAAGTTGTTAAGAACATACACATAATCAAGTTAAAAATTGTCTTAAACTTCATTTAGCCATCTAGCTCACTTCACTCCTATGTCTTCATTTCTTCTTCTTGCTAAACACTCCTTTTAGTGCCTTTCCAAATGATTTGAAACCTCCGCGCATCTCCTTATGCATTTGTTGTATTTGGTTGAGCAAGGTGGTTTATCGTTCAAGGAGAGTTCCATTGGTTTGTTCATAAGTGGAAGGCATTTGGTAGTTTTGGTAGTTGAGAGGACCAAGTAAGTTAAGATAGGTGGTAGGAGATGGAGTACTTGCACGAGAAGTTTTTACATCATCATCATGTTGATGAGATGACGTGCCTTGATGATGAGAAGATGAAGAAGAGACGGAATGACGTGCCTTGCCACGATCACTTCGAGGTCGTCGAGTTTGTTTTAGTGCAAGAGGACGCATGACTCTCTCAACAATGTTATAGATGCCATTATCAAGATGAGGATATGTTTCCATGACGTGTCGATAACGACGAGTAAGAAACATGCCATACGGAAGATTTGCTGTTAGAGTATCTCTAGCACATTGGATTCTTTTGACGAAGAAATAAGCAAGATTGTATTGTTCCTCGGCAACAACACAATACAACATGTGAGCAAGACAAGCGGGGAGAGGATCCCGATGTCCTCCTAGTCCGAACACATTCTCTCGAATAAGTTCTTCCCATTGCTTCATGTCGGGGCTTAGTTCTTTGGTGAGAATTTGGTTTGGATTAAGAGATACCGTTTGGCTTTTGATGGTGCGATCAACCACGACACGTTCCAATTCAAGAAGTCGACGAATGTCATCAGGAGTAGGAAGTTCGGTGCAATATGGTCCCTCGGTTTCTTGACAATACTCAAGAGATGCAAGATCCCATTCGTTTGTAAAAACGGATTGACCATTGTATGGAATTTAGAGGATTTGACCGAATTGAGCGAGAGTGAGAGTTATGAATTCATGTTGAATCATAAAAGAGATAACAAGATAGCCATATTCATCGGTTTGTACCGTGACTTGACTATAGAAATCAAGAATAAATCTTGGAACAATCGGTTCGTTGATTTGAAAGAGACAATTGAAACGAATGTTAGTAAAAAGACGCTTGATGTTGTTGGATTTATAGTAAGCTTGATCAACAACACGACCTTCGTGAATGTTGCGGTTTTTAATAGGTTTGTAGAATTGGGCAATGGTAGGGGAGATGCCAGGAATTTTGGATACTTTTGGTATGTAGGATTTTGTGAGGGATATATCGGTTTAGTAGCTTTCGGCATTTTGTCACCTAAACAAGTTATCAACAACAACAAAAATGTTACAAAAGAAAAATATAATAAGGAAAATAAAGTTTTGAAAAGTGACAAATGTGGGACAAGGATTACTTCGACTTTAAAAGTAAAAACCTAAGAAGTGATCCATATGTTCCTTAATTTATTTTTGACTTAATCTAGGATGTCGAAGAATATATATTAGTTATATATTTCAACATCAAGACAATAACCCAAACACTCCCTTATCAATACAAAATTTGTCTAAGCTTGTCGTAAATTATGTATTAAGTGTATATTTTGTTTGACAAGTATAGGTTTATTATTTTTGACTTGACAAGAGTTAAATAGTGTTTGTTTTGACTAGAAACCATGCTTTAAAGCATTAAACCAAACGCCCCTTTATTTTATGTCATTTATAAAATATATCAAGATATATAAGAATTATATATCTTGATGACTTATACAAGTTTGTTAAGTGTTTATACACGGGACAAAACTATAGTGATGGTCATTTCGACTCTAAAAATTGTTCCTAAGAAACGAACCAAACACTCCTTTATTTTTATAGAATTTTACTCATTGATTTGAAAAATGTATATATGTATGTTTGAATAATCAATACTTGATTATTTTTATCATGTTTAGGCATTAATCAACAATGTGTAAGTTTAAGAATGCCTATGTGCAAAAATTCGGCTATGTGTTCATGAGTATACATGTTTCGAAAATTTTGACTCAATAAGTGTTTTGTTTCAATCCTATCAAGGTTGTAGTATTCCTATGACTATGGGAATCATTATAGTTATGGAAATCCTAGACCAAAATAAAAAGTATGAAAATAATGAAGAACACCCAATTTTGATTAAGAGCAAAATTGGATGAAATCAAATAAAAAGAATGATGGAAAACTTACAATAGATGTTGTTGATTGTCTTGTTAGTGAAAGCCCCTTGCGAATTTTGGTTAATTAGGCGATTTGAAGATTGGTTTTTAAAGGTTTTTGGCTATGGTGTTCGTTCACAGTGGGTAGGAGAAGAAGCGGGATGAAAAAAATGATGTTTGGGTATATAGTTTTGACTTAAAGTGAGTGTTTGTTTTTCCAGATAGGCGGTCCCCTTAATTAATTAAGGGGCCCGCCCTTTTTACACAGCCGGTCCCCTTAATTTTAAGAGGGCCGCCACCTGAAAGACTTTTTTTTTGCCTGAATTTATTTAATCCCTATTATTAGTAATATATATTTATATATATATTTAGTATTTTTAATGGACAAATAAACTTAACATTATGTTTCAATGATAAAGGAGATAATTGACATTTTAATTAACCTTTCGTTAAAAAAAATTCTTGGATTATTTCGGACGAGATAATCAAGACGTCAATTTGAGAGATGATTTAGAGATGAGATTTCTTGCAAGGAAGAGGAGAAAAAAAATTAATTGATTCGATTTGAGATGAGACGAGAATGGATAGCGAAGATAATGAAATAGTAAGACGTAGTTGAAAATACCAACAAGTTGATTCCGATAGACGTAGATGATGGTTGACATGGATCCTAGACGATAGTCGAGGTCGAAGGGAGTTTGTTTCATCCATAGTGTGTCTATGATCTTCACGCGACTAATCCTACTTCTATGTTAATTGTTAACCACTAGCTTGCTCTTCTTCATCTACGTGAGTTTGCTATGTGGTCATAGAAGATTTCCATTTTGTAGACGTATGACTATAATTTACGCGAAAGAGTAGTTCATAGAGAACTAATCTCTTCAAAGCTAGAAAACCAACAAATGATATCTCTAGAGACTACACTATTTTCTAAGAACTACAACATCATAGTAATACATAGACATTTACTTATAATCTATATTATATGAATATGAAAAGTGAGACGTACCTTAGTCTTTAGAATTATCTTCATTAATGTCTTCATAATGTAAATGATAAAGGTTCATGGGATCCTTATCATGAATTCCTTAGTCCGGAGACAAAGAATGTTTGTAGAGAACACACCACTTCAAAGGTTGCGATGGCTTAGCTATTTGGTCCCCAACGTTTTATGTATCCGAAGTTATTGTTTCCGCATATGTTTTGCATTTGGTTTTGACATATACATGGTGAACAACGTCCACATTGAGTGAAACTAAGTGGATGTGAATGATTCCTTATTATGTGATTAGGATAGTTTTGTCTAACTTGGTCTCTCCTAGGTTGAGGTGTTCTAGACCAAGGACGAGGACTATTAGTCATTCTTGGAGGTGGAGTTTTAGACCTCATTGTGGGTTTAGTAAATCCGACTTCGGGTTTTAAGGAGGGTTTGTAAAAACGTTTTACCTCATCATCACTTGCAATAGGAATTTTAGTATTGTTTATAAGTATAAATTTTGGTTTTGAATTTGATTCTATCAGATTTTCTTTTGACTCGACTTCTTGGGCTTTTACAAACTTTACTTGTTTGGTTTCACTAGGTGACTCATTGGTAAAACTAAACAAACCAACCCGGGATTTATGTCTCCACGGAAGTTTTTTTGAGAATTTATTATTTTCTTAAGTGAGTGACTACTATCATTAAATTGATTTAGCCTAGATATTTCTTTTCTAAGCTTTTCATTTTCAAGCTTAAGGTCTTGACATAATTTAAATTCTTCAATTACTTCCTTGCCTTTTTCTAACCTAGATAGTCTATCTTTTAATTTTAGTACTTCATTTTCTAATTCTATTTTAGCTTGTTTTAGAGTTTTATTTTTAGCCATGACTTTTAGTCCTAATTTGCATAGTCTACTATATTCATTATCTAAGTCTTTTTCGTCTAGTAATGATTGGTCATCACTAAAGTATTCGGTTTCGGAAAATACCTCATTTGAAGCTTTAGCCATAAGACACTTTTCGTCATTTGTCTTCTCCTCTTCATCTTCGTCGCTATCACTCCAAGATCCTCCAACAAACGCTTTTTGATTTTGATATCTTGATAGTTTTGGACATTCTCCGACGAGATGATTTGGATCTCCACACTTAAAGCATTTTCTTTCGCCTTTGCCATTTTTGTCGTCTTTATTTCTTTGAAATGATTTTCTCTCTTCATGTAGTTGTCTTACGAATCGTCCTCGTCTTTTGAAGAATTTATTGAAGTCTCTTACGGCCATGGCGTATTCTTCATCTTCACTATCGGAGGTTGAGCTATTATCATCACTCGAATCCTTTCTAGCTTTCAATACTTTGTTCTCTTTTGCTTTTGACGGTTTTGGAATCTTTCTTAATTACTTTTTCATAAACCTTCAAATTCCCAATGAGTTTGTCAAGTGATAGAGTTGTTAGATTCTTTGATTCTTCAATCGCCGTGACTTTTGCGCGCCATTTAGGATGTAGTGCCCTAAGAAATTTCCTAACACAATTCTTGCTCGAAAAACTTTCGTCAAGTGCTTTTAGACTAGTAATAATAGTGTTAAATTTAGCAAAGGCATTATCTATTGATTCCTCTTCCAGAATCATGAATTGTTCATATTGTTGAACAAGAAGATCTATTTTGTTAGCTTTGACTTGATTATTACCTTGATGAGTGATTAACAAAGTATCCTAAATTTCTTTTGCGGTTTGACACATAAAAATTCTTTCGTATTCTTTATGTGGCAAAGCATTATAAATTACCATTTTAGCTTCATTATTTTTTGCAAGTTTCTTTTTAAGATCATCGTTTTGTTTATGAAAAGGTACAATTTCATCCTTTTTAGTTTCAGAATTATTTTGAATAGGAGGGAAATCACCAGCGGTAATAACATGCCAAAGGTCTAGATCTTTTGACTTCACATATGTTTCGAATCTATTTTTCCAATAAATAAATCCATCACTTTTAAATAGTGGTGGTCTTTGCATAGATTGCCCTTCTAAATATTTTTCGGATTCCATAGATCGATTCAAGTTTTAAAATATAATTTATTTTAAAAATCTTGTTTAGCGTGGCTCTGATACCAATTGTGAAAAACTAGAAGGGGGGTTGAATAGTTTACCGCTTTTTAATTTAAGGTTTTAAATTGTTTGTAAAAATTCTAGATTTGAATTTAAGTGAATTCAACACTTGCACGATATGAACAATATACTTATCTAAACAATTAATAGAATAATATGAGAAAGTAATGTAAGACAAGAGATAAGAGTAAGAACAATCAAACCACAACGCAAGGATTTATAGTGGTTCGGTAACGAAGCACCTCTTCGCCCTACTCCACTCCCCGAGCACCAAACTCGAGAGTTTTCTTCACTATGTCAACAAACTCCCTTATGGCGGAGAAAACCGTACACAACGTTGCTTACACCGATTTACAACACAAAGCTAAATGTCGAGTTCTAATCTTAGCTAGAACCAACCTATCATAACACAACTTCACGACTTCACAACTTCACGACTTCTTCACAACTTCACGACTTCACAACTTCACTTCACCACACTACTTATATCACACCTATCTAACACTACTTGATAATGTAACACCCTCAAATCTGAGTATGCAGCGGAATGTTGAATATCCGAAGGCGTTACATTATTGGGTCAATAGCACAAGATTAGAGAACGACTACTAAACGTGTCGTTTGAAAAAGATACATTGGATTAACAAAATACTTGTTTGTTACATAAGCTCATGGCTTCAAACGGTTCAACAAAATAGATAAAGATTTCGGTTTATAACAATTGTCCCCAAAATGTAATAAGACCCCAAATCTTTAGTGTTGACTCTTCAATTATTGACTCCCAATGTATCATCGCACCTCGTGCCTTATTGACCTGAAAAACATGCTTAAAACGTCAACATAAAGTTGGTGAATTCATAGGTTTATGTAAATCAATTGTAGGACCGCAAGATTTCCCAGTGCATGATTAAGCAACAAATGCAAACATCATAAAAAGTAATTACGTTTCCTAAGCTCATGACACCGAGGCTCGACGTATATGAATGCAATTATAAATTGCCAACTGGTGTCCGTGAATGATGTGCTAACCCTGCAACATCCCAAATTCGACATGGTATGCGTTCGTTCCCAGTGATAGCTAGTCACCCGAACGGGGATTGTCAATCCCTAATAGATCTATCCATAACATTCGCGCCCGCACAATGTAATTCCCAATCACATCTATGCAATTAACAGTTCATGATCATGGACATAAAGGGGTTATGGTAACTTAGGCAAACACGTAATCATGGCATAAAATGTACACTTGCGTCCAGTTTGTAAAACAAAGCATGTTATCACCCCAAGGATGTAAATCATTTAAATAATTGTAAAGCATGGGGCTATGAACTCACCTTAGCCGGTAGTTCTCTGAATGATAACAAGTATCCAAGTAGGTAGTGGATCACACCGTTAAGTACCTAAGTAAGTACGGTCAAGTCTTAGTTTACACATTTAAACTAACGACTCATTGTATAAACTAAATCCCATTTTAAGTTTATATATACCGTTATCACTTGTGTGGTGACACACAAGACTATTGTATTTATAGTTTCGATGGTTCTCGAGAAATGTGAAATCATTATTAATAAATATACATTATTTATTAACTTGTTATTTTTTAAAGCCGTTTCGATGTGTTCCGAACATCTTAGTGTTCGACCGACGCGTTAAGTGTGTCATTTGTTTCACTTTTTGTTCACTAACATACACTAGGGTTTCTTGTTGGTTCCCTTTTTTAGTTCCGGAAGGAGGAAGGAAATGGGTAATTTGTCCATTAGGGTTATAATGTAATTCGTTTTACACTTTAAACCTCCTATTGTGTGAAACCAATAACTAGTCCTTTATTTTCCGAGTTACAAAATTAGGTCTTTTGGTTTTTATAGTTTTCGATTAATGTAACAAGTTTTAAATACTTATACTTTTCGTTAAGTACAATATTAGTCCCTCTAGTTCGAATGTTAACTTAAAAGTCTAGTGTGAGTCCTCAAGTTAGATTTGTACGAATTTCGTCTTCCTTGTTGTTATAAGTTTTACTATTATGATTTAACATTTCATTTAAGTTTCGGGATATGGCAAACCTTGAGACCCCCCTTTTACTTTCGGGTTTTTGCATTTTGACCACGATAAGGTTTGAAAATAGTTTTAGTAATTGCTTTTCTTCCTTCAAAAATAGGCCTATAAGGGTTATGTTTCGGCTTAAAAATAAGCTTATCGAGCTGTAGTTTGGCTTATACGGGCCTTGTTGGGCCCGTTAAGGTCCGTTTAGGTTTTTAACGATCCATGTTAGTTTTTATAAGTCCAAAAGTCCTCAATAAGCTCGTGTGGGTTCGGTTATGCTATATAATAAGGCTCGTCGAGACTTAATGAAGTTATTTAGAGATTATGGGGCTTAGGGTCCAATGGCCCACACGAAAAAGGGTGGTTAGAGTTTTTAGACTTTTCCCTAGGGCTTCTTCCTTCTTGTAATAAGCCTAACAATCTGTTTCTCTTTTCATGCTTATTCCAAATAAGTAACCTAACCATTAAGCAATTTCAATTGGGCAGGTCATTCGGGCACGTTTAGGCCCCGTAGGGTTTTAGAAGTTGTGTTGGGTCCATTAGCGGTCCGTAAGCTTATTTAGATGTAGAAGGCTTGGGAGGTCAGGATATTGCTTTTTTGGCTGATCCGTTAAGATAATATGCAAACTGTTTGGGCCTATTGGGGTAGGGGATGACCTCAGTAAAGGGGGTTCTAGGGTTTGGGGCTCGGTCCATGATGTTCTCTAGGGTAACATTTGCCCTTTAATGAGTTCCTTTAAATACTGTGTTGTTGGTTTTATGCCCGGGATGAATGGGAGAGCTTATTTGTGATTATCCGCGCTTAATTGGGCCCGTAAGCCCAATAGTTCATACCCGGGTGTCAACTACATGTCCTTTAGCATTTCTAGATTTTTTTCAATTTCTAATAGCCTTAAAGATTAGTTTTATTATTCTAGCTTATTCAACAATAAGCTAATATGCTCTTGGTTGGGCCGGTTTGGGCTTGTTTTGGCCCGGTTTGGGTTATATTTGGTGTTCAAAGAGTCGCAAGGGGTTTCGTTTTAGTTATGTGTACCTTATGCCGTGTTTTCACGACATGGTATACTCAGTCGGCGTTCGCCATGCTAAATTGTCCCATTTTGGTTCGAGTACGATTTCAACTAAGTTGTGACTTTACGAGTTTACCTTTTAATTGTTAAGTGTAACATTTCTTTTTTTCTGTATAGCTGGGAACGGTGGTTTAGGGAGACACTAGCTTTAGCATTGGTCGCTTACGTTTTTTATTCCTGGTAGCTGGGTTTTATCGAGGTTATAGCCCACACAGTATTGGGACAATTGCTACAATGTAGAGTTTTGTAGCATAAATCGTATAGGTGAGTACTTTTAATAATTGTGTGACATATATGATAGAAATCAAATGACAATTACTAAATACGAAGCCTATGTGTTTGAACACTTGTCTTACAAGGGTACCTAGCGTATTTGGTTGCGTTTGTAGACGTGTTAGTGTGCAATAATTCCAAATAGGTGTTCGCGATCAAACAACATACCCTAGCTCGAATAATCCTTGGAGGTACTTGTGGTGCGTAAATGGAGACGTATGGGTGCTTGGTTGCGGTTTTATAACCCGAACAAGTGTGGTAGTGAATGTTTTATGTGTTTGCTAAAGTTTATTAAGGTCTAAGTGTATGTGTAGGAGCATGTTTTATAGGCAAGTGAGCTTAGTCACATTTCTTAGTCCACACAAAACCAAACCGGTGCCTCATTTAGAGGTGGTTTTAGGGGTTCTACGGTTAGTCATCTTTGTTTGGGGCTAATACACCTTAAGTACAAGTATTAAGGAGCTAAAGATACAAGATTTGCATAGCTAGCCAAATCCTCGTGGAGTTTGTGTTCTTTCTTGTTGAGTTCGCGGGCACAAGGTGGGCAAAAAAAGCTATGTGGTTATTATCTTTTGTCTTCAAGCATCATTAGGGGACATTAGGACATATAATTAATTACTTGGTATGTGTTCATGTACTTTTAGGGATACATTGGGGAGATTTGCTAGTAAATAAATGACCAAGGTCGATTTTTTATGCAAAGGTTACTTGCCACTAATTTCGGGTTTCCAAGGTGATATTAATACACATGTACTTGATTTTAGTTTTGTGTTTAGGCTTTATATTGGGTAGTGGTTTGTGTATAGGTTAAGTCTAGGTATATTTAGGGGTGCAGTCTTAATGTTTTTTATCAGTAAAGTAACCCTTTTAGTGACCCATAAAAATAAAATACTCAAAGTATAAACTATTATTCATTTAGAATATTTTTCCTTACTTGTTTGATGTAAGCCTGTAATTTTTTTGGTGGACCGTTTACTTTTATTGGTTATTTCTAGTCTTCGCGGTTTAGCATTAAATTAATATTTAAAGTTAACGCGTATCGACTAAAATAAATAGTGATCATTAATATAGTCGTTACATAATGACACGAAATGAGAATTGGTACACAACTCTGCAGTCAATTCGCATCTGTCCAAAAAAGCAATCCTTGGGTCCATAACGCAACGACAAAACACACTTTAATAAGACAAAAATTTGCAGTACAATAGTACCTATACACAATACGACATAACGACAATGATACTTTCTTCACCAAAGGCAACGAAGTTTGTCTCAGAAGGTCAAAAGCAACGAAGAAAAATACGAACTTTTTCACCTAAGATATCACCATTTTGAATATTTTCACTTGGTTTCTTTGTACAACTTGGTCCAGAAGGTTATATCATACTATAATAACACTAAATTTATAACATCACAAACATGAGAATCAAAGAGTGTTCAAGTAATATAGACCATAAACCATTCGAAAAACCAAATTTTGATTCTTAACTAACCAAGGAAAAGCACTAATAATATAGACTACTCATCCCTTGGGATCTGGAGGCACAGTTGAAGTATACAAGTTTCATCACACTAGATGGTTGAGTTGGGTTGGGTAATTTTCTAGAGGAGAGAAAGTGAGTTTTTCTATGTGTGTGAAATGCAAATGGATGCTTTGTGATAAAATGACAACCTATACCCCCTTCCCATGGTGGAAAGAGGGTTTATATACATGTGTTTGTGAGCTCTATGGGCTTGGGTATGGCTTAACACTTGAGTAAAGGACCCGGCACTCCAATACAAAAGTCATAAGCTTACTTTATAACTACGTTTTGCTCATACTAAACAATACTCGGGATCGGTGACGTGTCTTTTTCATAATACATAACAGTGTGGGTGAAATGAAAGTGTATGGATTTGGCTATATATAGGCTCAAAAACATTAGTTCTATGTTTTAATTGTTTTATCTAAGGGATTGTAAGTGTCTGGCTTGTTAAGGTGACTAAGAGCGGGCTAGTTGGATGAGTATTTTAAGATAGAAAACTTTTCTTGAAGTGTTGGAAAGGTGTTTTGGAGGCCACGGCTAAAATGGAAAAAAGGTGGTGATCAAGCCAATATTGTAAGATGCTTGGTAAGCATAATTGGTTGCTTGCCTTGTGATGTTATAGCAGGTTGGCTAGGTTGCTTGCTTAGGTGACTTGGTTGCATTTATAATATGGGTTATAATAAGGATAATAAAAGTCTGGTGTGGGTGGTTTTTTCTTTCGGGTTAGGGTTTAGGGTTTTAAAATGTGGATTAGGGTTAGGATTAAGGGTAGATTAAGGTTTAGGATTAGTGTTAGGACTGAGATTAGGGCTTAGGATTAAGGTCTTAGGGCTTAGTTTTGGTTTAGGGTTTAGTTTTTAGTTGAAAGTGAAATTAGGGTTTAGGGTTTTGTTTTATGATTTAGGGTTTTTTAAAACTGATTGGGTTAAGATTATGGATTAAGATTAGGGGTTTAGGACTTATGGAATTAGTTATTGTACCTCTGTGTTTAAGTTGGTAGTAAGTTTTAAACTTGGTTTATGAATCTTTTAAATGGACCTAATAGGTTTTCAGCGTATTATTGACTTGTACATTAAGCTTAAATGAGTTGTACATTGACTTGGAGGGTTAAATGATTCAATATATGTAAATTGTATACTTGTACATTTGATTGTGGTTTTACTCACTTGCTTTTTATATGTATAAATGACTTTTATTAGGGTTTGGTATGTAAAACGTTATAGTTTATTGTTTCGTTTTGCAATTACGTTTTGAAAAGTACGTTAATATGGATAATGTATTTAGTAAAATGTATTAGGGATATAGAATTGACATATTTGGATGTTTTATGATTTAAACATAGATATATGATGGCATTTGATTGAGTTTGCGTAGAGAGCGTTTACTTTTAATGATGCATGTTTCGTGCATTATGAGATAAAGCAAAAAAAATTCTTGTAGAAGGGTGATAATTTATTTAATAGAATAAGATATTTCATTGCATCTAATTGTTAAATAGATGGATATTACAGTGATATAATTTATTAAATGGATTTTACAGTGATTTAATTTATTAGATGGATATTTTCATTGATGAAAATTAAGGGGTTTGTTATTAGAGGGGCCCCTATGATATGTATCAGGTCTTCCAAGTTGATTTTGTTGTTATGTGTTTTTTATTTTTATTTTTTTTTTTTGGACTGTATTCATTTTTCGGCCTTATGAAAGGACGGACATGATGAGACTTTTGAGTCGCTGATCTAAGTTAGCAGCCTTTCTCTCATTTGCAGTTCATTGTCCTTCTGGCTTCTTTTAACCAGCTACCATAGGGATAAAATGACCATTTAAAATGATGTTTTCAAATTGAGGTTCAATACCAATGATATGCCACATGAATCTCTTTTTCCAATTGGTGAAATTTTCCACCTCTAGGTACTGGAATCGTTTTTAACTGGCACCCCGTATTAAGAGTCTGGGGTCTTCTTCCGTCGCCATTTTAAGTTGGATATTGATTTTTTTAGATATCTTTGAGCCTTGTTTAATATATTATTTTAAAGGATTTTATAAACCAGATGGCTTGATACCACTTGTTTGGTCCCTTGGAATTGATATATGGTTTTTCAAGTTTAACTAATTGATCCTATGACAACATGGTGAAGTTTTAAACAATATATAGATGTACTATTTAAAGAACAAGTTTAAAATATCACAGAAGTACTTTTTCAACGTATAGATACTTGATAAAGTCGTTTACCAAGTCTATCATAATTAAAACCCTCAGATGTATAATATTTTTATTTATAAAATACATATCGTTTTACGCAAGCATAGTTTATACAAATTATTCTTAGTAAGAATTAAAAAGTAATCAACATGGGTATCGATTTTCCTCAGCGACGAGGTGGAATGGAAATATACGTTCATTTGTAAATGAGCCTTTGATTTAATTCAAGTTTTTGGTTTTGGTTTTAAACTTTTTTTATACTTAAAATTAAACTAATATTAATTCTAAGATTTAAAACTACAAGGTTATACTAAACTTGATCTAAAAGATATAAATGACAAATATGCTTGCGAAGTGACGTGAATGTTCTTAAGTGCGGGCTTTAGGTTTAACGAATTTTAGAAATCCTTTGAAAACAAGTTTCAAGGAAAGATATCCCCCCCCCCCCCCCCCCCCCCCCCCCCCCCCCCCCCCAACATACAATGTATAAAGTAAAATTCTTTTTAATAATAAATGACAAAGTATTTAAATTGCAATAAAAGTAAATGACGATATGTAACTTGACTAATATTTCTTTTTTAACTTTTTAAAACCACACTTAAATTCCAATCAATTATAACTAGCTAAACACTATGTTTTTTTACTCATCTATCATATCGAAATTCTATTTTAACAAAAATGCTTTTAACGACAAAATAAATTCTAAATCTGGCTTGGTAAAAACCGAATACGCAAATATATTATGGAACTATAATGAATTGTATTTAAGTTATGAAAAGAGATTAGGAAAATAGAACCGAAATGATATAAAACCTCATGATCTTTTAAAACTTAATAAAAATAAGGTTTATTCACTTAAAATGCTTCTACTTAACTAATTAGCAAATATAGGTGTTAATTTATTAATAATTACTTCCATAAAAACTATAAAGATCAAAACTCTAATCTATTTATCAACCTTATAAGATCATTATAGTCCGGGCCTTAGTATGTAGAAAGATGGGAATAAGAATTAAGACATGAAATGTTAGGACAAAATAAGCTAATAAGATGAAAAACCTTTTTAGAATAAAATAAGCTATTTGATAACTAATTTTGTAAAAAATTTAAACTAGATAAATCTATATAAAAAAATATTTTGAAATAAAATTAGTTAGCAAAATAGCTACAAGGTTTTTTGTATAGAAAGGATGAACGTATATAGCTTTTAAATTAGCACTTTTCAAATAAAGACTACAGTTACCCTTTGGAAGTAAGGCCCTGCTTATTTAAGCTATAAGAAAAACTACGTAAAGTTTAGATCTTTATGATAAAACCTATGTTAAATAATAAGCTCTCGAAGATAAAGGTGCTCAAGACTTAATGATTAAGTCGAGTAGGAGACTCATGACACCCTTTTTAGCATTCGAATCAAGCTTAATCAAACAATAAGCACTTTTAAAAAAGAAAAAAAAGAGATTAAAAGATGAAATAATAGATCTTATTAGCTTAGATCAATTCAAGATAAGCTAAATAGAAACAAACTTTATGCTAGAAAATCAAGGTTAAAAATGACATGTTCTATTTTTTTTAGTTATAATCCAACCGGAAACCAGGGGTTGATCAATCTATACGTGATCTAAGAGACGGGTATATTTAAGGATTGATCTAAAAACAATAAGCTAGAAAATATGCACTCAAAATAAGCTAAAATAAGCTCACTCAGGAAAGGCTCTAAATCAAAACAATATAAAAATAATGCTAGTCTAAATAAGCTATTATAGAAGTTTATTAGATTTTAAGACTTAAGAGATCGATCCAAAAAAAATAATAGCTATTAAGCATGAGCTTTTTGGTCATTATGCATTCGAATGGTGATAGAAATTGTAGAAAAATAAGCTTTAAAATTAAATAAGCATAAAGTTTGTTTTAGCATTAAATTATATAACCAACTTAATCCTTCGTCAATTAATTATAGCTCATAATCTTGATTACAATAAGCTATATAAGCTTTTAAGGCTTTTTCATTATAGCTATAAACATTATTACTACACTATCCTATAAACTTACATACATTACTAGTAATATAAACAAAAAATAACTACCTAAACTGTGGAGTCTGCGGATTTCTATAGCTAATGCCCAAGGGCTTTTTTGTCCTTTTTCACACATGACAGGCACATTTAATATATCAAAGCCAATCAATTTGTTAGCTTTTATCCATCGCCACATTTTTGGCCATTCTCTTTGGCGATGATTGGTCATTAATACCCTCCTCGTACTGACAATTCTGGAACCTCGTACCAGCCGCCAAGCATCTGCTACGTGTCGCTTCGTGATTGGACAGCCGTCAAGTCTACCTCGTTTCATAACTCGTACCTGTCGTCAGAAAATATAAGAAAGAGCCGGGCGCCGGCGCCTAGTCGCCTGAGTGAAGTGGGCGTCCACATCAGCGCACTTTCAATTGGTTTCCGGTCACCGCACGGTCAACGTGCGACCATACCACCAGCGACGCGTGTAGTCAAGTGGTGGCGTTCAACGATGGCGGACGACCCATCAACCACCGTCGGACCGCCGCCGGACCACCGGTCAACCACCGTCGGACACGGTCAACGGTGGTCAACGGTGGTGGCTAACTGGATCATGGGTTGGGTCTGGATCGGGCCGTGGGCCGGGTCGGGTCGTGAGGGGGATAAACCCCTCTGCAAGTTCGAACTAGGGACCTTGATGATAGAAGCATATGACTCTAGCCGTTGGGCTAGAGCATAGTTCTAGTAATGATATGTAAAAAGTAATATATAACCCTTCTTTAATATGGACCAGGTTCAGAATATTTAATAAAGAAGGGTTCAAAATAGCAAAAAAGGTTCAAAATAAAAAGGTTCAAGATAGAAAGGCCGGTACCGTTGGACATGTAATTTCTGTGATCTTTCCAATGTGTGATCGAGGAATTTTAACGACTTCGTTTGAGCTCGACGATAAAACGTAAAATACGTCGTAGAAAGTCAACGAAAAATTACCGTTTTTGCTTTGTTTTCATTCCTTTGTACCTGTAAGGCATAAAAACACAATTTACAAACATATAGCCTAACTTCTATTTTATCATAGTTTTGTGTTTTAGTCTAGTTTTATTAGCATTTTACGACGGTACAAGAATGATGTGTGTTTTTAGCACAAATCATGATTTTATTAGAATATATAAATGAACCTATGTCACTATTCGCTGGTTGAATATCATTGGTAGTTGAATGACAATTGGGGGTGTTATTCATTCGATATTTAAACTCTAACCAAAGTTATGTGAGTAGAAAACAAACTACTTATGGACATTTAACTGAAGTTTCAGCTTCTGTTGTAAAATTCACAGCTTTGTTTGATGAGATGTAAATGAACTCTTTCAATAGTATCTTCATTAATTTGAAGAGATTAATGTCTCTGGGATCATGCTTTCCTTTTATGGCAAAGGGTTTTGGGTTTTGCAAGTTAACCTAATACACATGTCATTATCTAAATGGGTAGTTAAGCTAACATTTATTGTTCACATGCTTTTTTGTAAAAGGTAATGTCCTTTATAGGTAAGTTGATATTTTCTATACAACTTGAGATGTAAACATTTCCAAGGAGATTGTTTTATTCCTGTTGAACATCTAACATTCTTTTTCCATCATTATATACTTCTAGAGTGAAACAACACGTTTAAACTTCTGTTAAGGAGATAGACAACGTTCAACTGGGAATTGTCAACCAAGCTGAACTGAAGCTCTTTCCAAGAGTCCTTCTTCAGTTTTTATACCGCTGCATATATTGAAGTGAAGATACTCCCCTATTTCTTAGGGGACATGAAGAGTGTCGCTGAAGAAGCTTCAGCGACTCAAGCTGAAAGACTTCAGCTTGAGAAACACTTAGGGGATTTTTTGTTTAAATCTACTAAAAGACTGAAGGGCTCAGGAACTGAACCCAATAATCTCCCCTATTTGAATATACAAATAGCCTAAGTTAAAATCAATTATAAGTGAGCAAAACAACTTCTTTCTTACCCAATTGATATGAATTGAAACAACTATAAATGTAACCTTTTATTCTAACTTTCATTACAATACAATACAAAAGATAAAGTTATGAGTAATGCTATTTAGGCCTACAATTCATGCCTAAATACATGCCTAATGCATAAAATACTTGTACAATTGTATTATACATTTTTTCTCTCCAAATTCCTATCAATCAGTTTTTCAAATTTACCATCAAATCATTAAGCATACAAATAGGCTTGCTAATTAGGCATAAGAATCATTTTTCTAAAGTTATTACAAAAGATTACATTCTACTGCCTCAGCTGCACAATGACTCTCATCTGCTTGAGTAGATTCAACTTTCTCATATCAATTTCAGCAACCAGAAGAGAACTAAAGGTTCTGGCACGATCATCAAGCCTATGACCTTGGTTTAAAGTCTGAAGAATAATTTCTTTACAATATATAACATGGTGTTTAAGTAATCTCTATTTTTTTAATATCTTTAATGGCAACAATATCGTCCTCTGTGTTATGAGTTAAAAACTAATCATACTAGACAGGTTCATTAAGCACGGTACCAGGCAAATGATCTTTATACTTAACTGATGACTTTAGCCTTTTGTTTGCTTTGAAGTAGTCATGGATGTCATCAGCATGTTTTCTCTTCTTGTTTACGAGATTACTTAGTTTGTTAAGAGGGTCCTGTTTGCTTAGAGGAATATCCAAGTTTATACCCAGTTCTGTTTTAGTCGTGTTAATGTAGTCTATTCTTGTACCTATCTATTTATAGATGGTTTCCCATCCTTTTCCAATTCGGTTGGGACATGCTTTCATCACTTCTCTTCATCCACCAAGGTGCAGATCACTGGCTTTGAAATTGGGAATAATTTCACTTGTACCATCCTCTCTGTACACTTTGAGTGTAATTGGACCCTTTCTTGTCAAGACATCACAGTTGGTGATTCTTGATACTGGTCTTCTATTAAGCATTTTGTCACAGTATTTGTCATACTGTAACTTGTCATTGTAGTACTTTTTCAACACTTCTGGACTAAGCAGATCAACCAGTTCTGCTTTCCTTACTTCCCTTTCTTGTTTGGCTGCTTCAGCTTTGGCATCTTCCTCTAGTTTCTTTTGATAATTGATTTCTTTTTTAGTTAGATAGATATGCCTTCCATCTTCAATGATAAAATCAAACTTCTTTAGCTTCTCTTTTCATAAACCACTCAATGTCATTGTGATCAGATGTGGTATGAACATTCCTACCACATGTTTCACAGTTCTTTGTGATGTGTTAAGGGTTACTAGGTTCGATTCCTCTTCTTAGAGAAATAATCCTATTATAACCATGAGTATCATGATCATAGCTTCCATATATTGCACATATGGGATAGTATACACAATTATCAGATTGATGATCATTATATCCATAATGTATGCAGGAGGGAAAAGGCATTACTGGCCTAGAAGGTCTGGATCTTGAGGAAGATTCACTTTGACCAATATGATACTGATTTATATCCATGGAAGACATAAAATTAGCATGACTACATGTTATGTGATTGGTTCTTTTGCGCTTTTTGCAAAACAAGACTTCATAACAGTTCTCAGAGAGATGATTGTTTTGTCCACATAGTTCACAATTCATTTTGAATTGAGTTTTGTATTTGTTTTGAAGTGCATTAAGAGGAACCCATTGAGTGTTTTTGTTTCTGGAGTAAGATGACTTTTTTTTTGCTGATTTGTAATTTTAGTTCATTAAGTTCTTTCATTACCCTAGCAAGAGGAGGATCATCTTCTACTTTCACATTCTTTAACTTACCAGCAGGAGCTGAATTAGTCTTAGAAGCTGAAGAACTTTTATTCCCTCTAGCAGGAGCTGAGGATGGTTCATTTAATGTGATACCTTTTAAAGTTTCAGCTTTGAA
>BQNB010024530.1:15122-60602 GCA_026074375.1 Tanacetum coccineum | reverse complement strand
ATGCCATACCACTTGAATTACCCAATCTAGCCTTCAATTAAGATTTGCCCTTTAATTTTATCCCTGTGGTTAAATGAAGGAGACGGGTGAACAGTAACAAACAACTTTTCCCGCTTCTTTTTTACTATAAGGGTGCGTTTGTGTTTGTTTGACCCGGGGTTGACTTAGGTTTTATAAAAGGAATGGGCCATGGAATTTGGGCCCGGGTTTGTTATAGGTAAAAGGGTTAATGGGCTTGGGTTATAGTTTATGGGTGTTAACTATAAAAGGGATTAGGGACCACTTTTGTAATTTGGGATAAGATGAGGGACTGAATTGGAAACTTTTAGGAATTTTGTCTTCTTGTGACCTTGACTTTGGTTGACCAAGTTGACTGAAGTTTGACTAGGGTTTGACTTTGATAGCTTCCTCCCAGCTTTTTGCGTGCTCTTCTGTTCCCGTGTCCGTGTTTGTCCGTTTTTGACCGTTTTCTTGCGATTTTTGCTTTATCCGTACCTACAAAATCACAAAGACAAAACCAGCAATATGCAAGCATTTAAAGTACAATTTCGTCTTTTTAGGGTTATTTTTGATATAAAACGGATATGTGTTTTCACACATATCACAACGCTTCAGGTAGAATGTTCTATGTGAAGCAACAAAGTACTTGATTGTTTGTTTCCCTTCCCTAATATATGGTCCACCTTGCATCAAGGTCACACGAATGCTGACAGCACGGGACGTGGAAGTTCAGCATGCGTACCATACCAGTTTTGAACTTAAAGGTAAAACTTCTGGCCACATTTAGAATGTGTTATTTTAGATTTTCTTTTTACGCTAAACTGATATTGCCTTTTTTTAAAATAGACAATTGTCTCAACCATTCCCGCCAAAAAGTCATATACAAACCAACCAAGACAGGACAATACAAGCACCGCAGTAGCAGAAACAAAAACCACTACACTCGAAAAAAAAGAGAAGACTAAACATCAGGCAATTCCTCTATAATGTGTAAAAGAAACACACATCTATGCATATGCTTTTGGATATAATGTAGATGATTAGTCTGTTTAACACAACACGTTTCTACTTTTTGTAACATGTACATTCAAACCAAAGATATGCTTTAGTAATGTTATAACTTACTATGTCTCTACTTTTTGTAAAAAACGCAAACAAATTACAAAAAATCTCGTGCTTCGCAGCGAAGCGGGGGTTAAAAACCTTGTTCTCTATAAATATGAGGGGGTGAGGCACATCATTCTTTTCTTACTTAATTAATCAATAAACATTTGGTTAAATGTATTATCTTGTGCGGTTTTACTTTTCTGTCGACATATATGACTTTATTTGGGACTTTATGTATTGACACATAAATCAATAAGCGATATCAATATCACATGGTATCAAGCCTCCTTTTTTCTTCAAGTTTTTAGTTATCCTAAGTCAATCCTATGTTGGTGGTATTGTGCCAATACATCGGTACGGTGATGATAATCAATAGTAAACGGATATCATGTGGAGTTGAAAGATAACATTGTCGTGGCTATGCCTAAAATTATTAAGGAGGGCCATTATACATGTAATGTTCGTGTTGAGTATGAGTGGAAACCTCCTAGGTGTTCATCTTGTAAGGTTTTTGGACATATTCATAAGGAATGTCCAAAGAATACATGTGCTGGTGAGAAGAAGACTGTGAAGAAGCCTAGTCAAACCTCTCGAGGTGTCCCAGTTGGTCCAAAAATGGCTTTTAAACCTCAAAAAGAATATCCACCTGTTACCAAAAAGCCTAATGCTAGTTCTAGTGGTAATAAGAAAAAAGGTGTGGAACCTACTATTGAGGTTAGTAATTCAAATCCATTTGATGTTCTTAATTCAGTCAATAATGATGTGGAGTTTGGTACCAATGGGGGGACTACTAATTTGGTAAATAATGAGGCTACTTCAATTGGATCCTCTTTTATGAATATCGATAATGATGGGGAGATTGCTAGTAAAGAGATAAGGATTGTCTAGAGAACAAGTAAGGAGATAAGGATTGTCTAGAGAATAAAGATAAGTAAAGAGATAAGGATTGTCTAGAGAACAAGAATACTTACGAAGATAAGTATTGAGTTATTTTGTAAAAGATATGTATAATGTATTTGTTTAAGAGATTACGTTTTCTTTTAGAAAAGATCATGATATCTTAGGAAAGTATTGTAAGCCTTGTAGGACTCTTTGGTCTATAAAAAGGAGGCTCTAGGGGCATTAGTTGATATACAAGTTTTCATAGTTGTGAAGTCGATTAAAAAGCTTCAAGGTTGTAAACCCTAGTACTAGTGAAGAGTACTCGTATTATTGATCTAATAATATTGTAGCGTTTGGTTATATCTTTGTTCATTCACAATTACTGTTTTATTCATAATACTTCTAGATATTAAGGTGTAGATTCTGCATACACTTTAGTATACATACAAAGTTTCTACAACAAGTTATTTTAGATTTATCCAAGGTAATTTAACCTTAGACAAGCTAAAGAATAGATCAAGGATTGGGATCAACAAGTGGTATCAGAGCTTTTGCTTTGATAAAATTTGATCTAGAAGTCATGGAATTTGAATATGCACATAGTAATACTACTGCTAAGCTACCCATACTCAAACTATGTGAGTATAAGATGTGGGTGATAAGAATCAAGTAGTACTTCCAGGTACAAGACTATGCTATATGGGAGGTCATAGAGAATGGTAACTCATGGGTATCTGTACCACAAACAACACAAGAGAATGGTACTTCAGTTACAAAGATGTCAGTACCTGTAACTGCTAAAGAAAAGACCAACAAGAAGAATGATGTGAATGCTAGAAGCTTGTTACTTATGGCTCTTCCCAATGAACATCAACTTACTTTCAGTCAGTACAATGATGCTAAAACAATGTTTACTGTTATTGAAACACGATTTGGAGGTAATGAAGCCACTAAGAAAACACAGAAGACACTTTTAAAGCAACAATATGAAAATTTTAGTGCATTAAGCACATAGTCTCTTGACTCTATCTTTAACAGGCTCCAGAAGATTGTTAGTAGGCTTGCAATTTTGGGTGTAGTCATCACTCAAGAAGACTTAAATTCAAATTTTTTGAGAAGCTTGCCCCCTGAGTGGAATACTCTTGTTGTAGTTTGGATGAATAAGGCTGAAATTGAAACAATGAGCATCGATGATTTGTACAACAACTTCAAAATTGTTGAACAAAGTGTAAAGAAATCTGTTGGTGCAAGTAGTAGTGCTCAAAACTTGGCCTTTATGACTGCTCCAAGCACTAGCAGTACTAATGATGTTAATACTGCTAAACCTGCATATGAAGTTAGTACTGTTAGCCCTAATGTTAACACTGCTAGTCCTCAAGTTAGTACTGCTAGCTTCAGTGATAATGTTGTGTATGCTTTCATGGTTGAGAATCCCAATGGTTCTAATCTCCTACAACAGGACTTAGAGCAAATTCATGAAGATGATCTGGAAGCAATGGATTTGAAGTGGCAGCTCTCTCTGCTAAGTATGAGGGCAAAGAGGTACTATCAGAGGACAGGCAAGAAAATTTTCATTAATGCTAATGATACTGCTGGGTATGATAAATCCAAGGTAGAGTGTTTCAACTGTCACAAGATGGGACACTTTGCCAGGGAGTGTAGAGCACCAAGGAACAAAGAGGGTCAGTTCAGAAATCAAGACAACACTAGGAAGCAAGGAAACAATGAAGACACATCTTCAAAGGCAATGTTGGCTATAGATGGTGTAGGTTTTGACTGGAGTGATATGGCAGAAGAACAGGTTCAGACAAACATGGCTCTAATGGCGTTTTCAGACTCTGAGGTATACAATGATAAAACTTGCTCTAAAACTTGTCTGAAAAACTATGAAACTCTTAATCAAACTGAATTTACAGCAGCTACTTATAAAAGAGGTTTAGCAACTGTAGAAGAACAACTTATCACATATAGAAAGAATGAGGTTCTTTTTAGTGAAGAAGTTGCAGTTCTAAAGGGAAAGTAAACTTGCAAAGATAGAAATAAATGTGCTTAAAGTGAGTTTGAAAAGTTAAGCAAGAAAAAGAGGGCATTGAATTTAAAATTAAGAAATTTGATAATGCCTCAAAGAGCCTAAACAAGTTGTTAGAGAGTCAGATAACTGACAAAAGTAAAAAGGGTTTGGGGTATAATGTTGTTCCTCTACCCCATCCTTTAATCTATAATCGACCTAAAAGACTTGATTTGTCTTTTTGGTTCTTGGATGAATTCAAGCGCCTTGGATTTCAAATGTTATGGTTCTGAGGATAGTAGAAAGAGTTCTACATTGTTAGTGATAAAAAAAATCAGATGATTCTAAGGAAAATTCTGATGACTCTTTGGTAAAAGAACAAGTATCAGAAGACACAAGTAGATTTGTTGAGTCTTCACTTAATGTTGAAAAAGAAATTGTTTTTCTTGATAAAAAGATAGAGTTTGTCAAACCTAAAAATCATGAAAAACCAGTTAAAAAGTCAGTTAGGTATGCTGATATGTATAGATCACAAAGTCCTAGGGGAATCGAAGAAACTGGAATGGACAGAAGTCCAATCAACTAGGAAGTGATTTTGTGATGTATAACAAAGCTTGTTTTAATTGTGGGAGTTTTAATCATGTGCAGATTAACTATAATCACCATCAAAGAAAAAGAATAGTATCTAGAAATAATTACAATATGGTGGATTATGACTATTATGCCAAAATCACACACCCAGTGTACACAGGAATATGACTCCAAGAGCAATTTTGTTGAAAACTGGCCTCACACCACTTAATATTGTTAGGCCTGTTAATACTGCTCACCCTAAACTAGCAGTTCATAGTACTAAATCAATGTCACATTTTTCTAAACAAGCACAATCAACTACTAAGAGGCCCTTTTATAAGCAAACAACATTAACTAGCAGATATGTTAATACTGCCATGAGACACTATCATACTGAAAGGCCTAGAGCAGGTGATACTGCTAGGTCATATACAGAACCAGTTAATGATGTTATGGCAAACAGGATAAATGTTGTTAAGACCTCAGCATGTTGGGTTTGGAGACCTACCAAACCTAATGGTGCATCACTTGCTTTTAAAAGACATAACTACATTGATGCACGAGGCAGATCTAAGTCAGTAATGGCTTGGGTCCCCAAAGGAAACTATTTTCCTTGTTTTAATGTGCAAGGCAAGCCACTAATGGATGATAAAGGATTTGTTGACAGTGGATGCTCAAGGCACATGATTAGGAACATAGCTTATCTCTTAGATTTCAAGGAATTTGATAGAGGTTATGTTACATTTAGGGGAGGAGCACATGGTGGTAGAATTTCTGGTAAAGGAACACTTAAAACTGATAGTCTTGATTTTAAAGATGTATACTTTGTCAATGAGTTAAAATTCAATCTTTTTAGTGTCTCACAGATGTGTGACAAAAAGAACTATGTCCTTTTTACTGACACTGAATGTCTTGTCTTATCTCCTAACTTTAAGTTGCCCGATGAAACTCAGATACTTCTTAAAATTCCTAGAAAAGACAATATGTACAGTTTTGATATGAAGAACATTGTTCCTAAAGAAAGTTTAACTTGTCTTGTTGCAAAGGCTACATTAGATGAATCAATGCTCTGGCATAGGAGGCTTGGTCATATTAATTTTAAGAACATAAATAAGCTTGTTAAGGATAATCTTGTAAGAGGTTTGCCTACAAAACGTTTTGAAAATGACCAAACCTGTGTTGCTTGTCTTAAAGGGAAGCAACACAGAGCTTCTTGTAAGTCCAAAGTTCTGAATCCAATTACTAAGCCTTTGTTTATGCTTCATATGGATTTGTTTGGTCCAACCTTTGTGAGTAGTTTAATGCATAAGAAGTATTGCTTAGTAGTCACTGATGATTATAGCAGGTTTACTTGGGTTTTCTTTTTAACAACTAAGGATGAAACCAGTGAGATTCTCAAGAACTTTATCAAAGAAATAGAAAACCTAGTGGATAAGAAAGTGAAAATAATCAGGAGTGATAATGGAACAGAATTTAAGAATAAAGTTATGGATGATTTTTGCAGAGAAAAAGGTATTAAGAGGGAATACAGTGTAGCCAGGACTCCTCAGCAAAATGGTGTGGCTGAGAGGAGGAATAGGACACTAATTGAGGCTGCTAGAACCATGTTAGCTGACTCTAAGTTACCTACCACATTTTGGGCTGAAGCAGTTAGTACTGCTTGCTATGTACAGAATAGGGTCTTAGTAGTCAAGCCTCATAACAAGACACCTTATGAACTTTTTAGAGGTTTTAAACCAGCTCTAAGCTTTATGAGACCATTTGGATGTCATGTTACCATTCTTAATACTTTAGACAATTTAGGCAAGTTTGATGGCAAAAGTGATGAAGGTTTCTTTGTTGGATATTCCTTGAGTAGTAAAGCTTTTAGGGTATACAACACAAGAACCAGGAGGGTAGAAGAAAACTTGCATATTGGGTTTTTAGAGAATAAGCCTATGATAGAAGGGAATGGTCCAAAGTGGCTGTTTGATATTGATTCTCTAACCCAATCTATGAATTATGTACCAGTAGCTGCAGGTACAATCTCAAATGAATCTGCAGGTACACAAGGAGAACTTAATGCAGGTACATCTACTCAGAAAGAAGAAATCAGTCAAGATTGCATTGTGATGCCAATTTGGAAAGATGCTTCATACTTTGATTCACCTTCCAAAGATGTTGGTAATGGTGAACCAAACACCATATGACTGTGATGATTCAAAAAAGAGGTTGAAGATGGTCCAAATAATGGGGAGTGATTGTAAAAGATTAAGTCTTTGAGATGATTGAAGTCCTTAAGGAAGTTAATGCTTTTACTGCTGGAAACATGTAATTCTGCAGGTCATGAAGTTTAATATGGTCGTTTTTAAACTTAATACTATTGATCCATCAGTGAATACTGCTAGTTCATATGAACTATATAGCCCTAAAGACATGTTTAAATTGGGAGCTAGTCATACACTTGAGACCACTCAATTGTTGAGTTCCTTACAGTGATGAAGATGAACCAAGAAATTGATTTGGGGAAACATCACTAACTCTTTTATAGTTCTATCCACTCCCAATAAGAGAATCCATAAAGATCCACCCATTAAAATATGATTGGTGATGTGAAGTTGTGAAAACCCATAAAATCACAACGCAGCGAAACAATACCACTTCGGGGTGCCTTTCATTAGTTATAAAGTACAAGTTACAAAAAATGACCTCAAAAGAGACGTTTGATAAAATGTCACATTCGATTTAAATAAATCAGAGTAATTTCAGGTCCCAATAATTTTCTTTTCACCAAGTTAAAAGAATTCAAACATGATTCAATGTATATTTTAAAGATAAATGATTATCGAATGTGAAGAAAACCGAGTCCTTTAAGTTTTGATATCCACGCGACTCAAATGCTCCCAATGCTCAGCTAGTAATATAATAACCTGAGAAAATACATGCAAAAATGTCAACAATAATGTTGGTGAATTCATAGGTTTAAGTAAAAGCAGTATTGAAATAGTTCAAGAAATATTTCTGTAAGAAAAGTAGCGTTACAACATTTAGAAGAATTGTTATCGAAATCCAAGTAATGTTTCAATAAATCAAGTAATGTTCAATAGTGGACCACAAGGTTTAAGATCAGCCAGCGACAGTATTTCAAAGTATAATTCAACAGAATACATTGCAACGAATACAATGTATAAATCTTGATTGCATTGAGCTCATGACACCGAAGCCTTGACGTTAACACATATCTTGTATGTAATTCATGTTGCCCCATAACTAGGTATTATTGCCTTATACCTAACTTCTAAATACAAATTGTCCGTTGACTGGGTGCTCGAAAGGATTCGATTCAGACCCCCGGACAGGGCTGTCAAACCCAATAGATCTATTTATTTGTACTAGCGCTCACCCATTATAGGCAATTAACAGTTCATGATGTGGGGTCTTTGGCAATAACTACTCATGCAATTGACCTCATATTTGGGTCCAGCATACCATAAAGTTTCTTGTGTCCAGTTTATAAAACAAGCATGTATCAAACATGTATTAGAAATCATGTGGTAGATAAGCAAAAGCTTTAGTAAAAACATTCATGTAACGCTTAAGTAGTAGTAACCGATAAGTTATTCGGTAAAACAAGCATGTATTCTCACCCCAAAAATAGTTTAAGAAAACCATTAAAAGAGAAAAGGTGGGGCTATGAACTCACCTTGATGTTGCAGAGAAACTAGCAGAAATGCAAATGATAATCACAGCACAACGGAGAATGGAACAACTCGAACAAGAAGATGCAGCTTAATTTAACGGCTATATCCTACTACTTAGGATAATGAATTTAGGTTCCCCGATAATTGGTTACGTCAACGCGTCACGTTGATAAAGGATTGAGGTTTCAGGTTGGATGGGTTTAGTGGTTGGTTAAATAAAATACACCGAAAAGAATACACAAGGTATGTAATATATTCCGTATATATTACATATGAAAAAGAAACAATTATATAATAATATTTTATAATTTAGTATTTCGTTACGCGTTTTAACTAAACTAGTTATCTTGTTTATAAAAGTATAGTTTTCGTTTATTTACCGATTTATTGTAAAATCACAATTTAAAAATCTTAAAAACTATATATTAATCGATGTCACTTTTACAATGCTGGTAAAACTTTTAAGTACTTGTTGACTTTTTAGTTGACTTTTTAACAAAGTGTATTTATCTTTTAGTCTTATCCTGAAACTAAACGGATTCCCATAGTTACATTTCTCGTGTCCTGACAAAACAGAAGGTTTTATAGCGATCGATGGCTTCGAACAAACTTTTCAGTTTTAGTCGAGACTTGAATCTCGACGTAAAATGACCAAAATACCCTTACGAGAATCTGCTGGAAAAATACTATATTTTTATAAAAGAATGCAGAAGTTTGACTTTCGATTTTGACCTTCCGATTTTTTGACCAGTCATATTACGTTTTCCCGATTTTGGGGAACCCAAAAAGAAGACTTTATGTAAAAACGTTTATTTTGTAAAACAAATTTCGTGTTTGACGGGAAGGCTAAAACAAGACTCTGAAAGTTGTCAAAACGTATCGAATTACCATTTCTGGTCAGATTTAATAAATCTCTATAGTGGTACTTTTTTATTTATTTAATGTGTATATCTGTTTTCCTTCTTAGTTTCTTCGTTATTGGAGTAGAAGTCCCATTTTATATCAAAACGACCGCAAAAATATACTCTACAATATCTTTGTAACCAAAAATTAGATTTTTGAAATCTCGAAACCCGAATCGCCATTCAATTTTCTGCTCGAATTTTACTAGTTACTAAACACGTCGAAACTCATTTTCGACACCAAAAAACTCACTTTCCTAAAATCTATCAATTACAACTTATAACATGCTTATAATCCCGCTTGATAATCAAATACGTATTATTATAGACCCCGCAAGTTTGAATAGATTTCATCACATATAGAAAAATTAAATCGTTATAAACGAAACAATCGAAACAGTTAAAAAAAAGAAGGCTCACCAATGATATACTAAGCAAGATCGGAAAACAAAAGTGTCGGGTTGCCCTCTTTGAGTTCTAGCGGGGCGGCTAAACCTTCAAACAAGACCAACCGAACCCAAAGTGTAATTCAACTAATATAAACCCGAATTAATAAAACAATCCTCAAAATGAATAAATCCCACTCATTTTTGTGTCTTGTTACATGGGTTCGAACCCACTTCACTCGAACCAAACCGAATCGAAAACTTTATTTGCTCAATTAAATTCAACCTTATTCAAACCTCATTGCATGTGCCATTTTGGTGCATGAATGGTCAAATCTTAACCTCCTAAATTATATTTGGTGACAAGAAAAATCAAAACACAAAAAGGGTGTTTGTTGTGGTTCGTCCGAACCAATGAGAGGAAGAAAGACCAAATCACTTCTACTTTGTTCTATCTCCTTTTTGAGTGAGTATTTAAATAGTTTTCAATAATTAAAACTTTGTAAATGATTCTTGTGTTTGTGGTGGCTTGTAATCAGCCGTAGTAAAAGGAAAAGCAATAAGTAAAGGAATACAAGACTTTTTGTACTAGTGTGTAAGACTTTTAAACTTTGGAAGTACAAGTGAATGATTACATTGGGAAGAAAAATGGTTTGAGATGTGTACTATAGGCGTCGGCTATGGTCATGGGCATGCAAAGTTTTAAATTTTTTTTTTTTTTTTTTTTTTTGTATAACATTGTGTAAAGTTTAATTATAAAATGTAACTTGTACCCTTTTAAATAAAACGCGAGCTTTGGCCAAGGTCAAGGAACAAAGACGATACGGTTCATAAAATAATATTTTACGATCATAAAAATAATAATGAGACACGCCGTTATAATTTTTTTACATACTTAAAACGTTTACATCGAACGTGGCGGTCAAACATTGACTCGCGAAACGTCAAAAATAAATATTTATTATTTCTCGGTTCGTATTAAAATACGAAAATAATTATTTACGACAAATAAAAATTTTAAATGTCGACGTTCGTTTATAGAAACGCGTAAAATAATTATTGTACGGACATCGGGCAACGCGTAGTCAAGTTCGAGTCGTAAAAACTTCCGGGTGATTAAACAGAAGTCCATTGACAAATACTACTTTCCGGTATAAGGTTTTAGTGCTTGTTGATTAACAGAAAGAAAAACACATGATACCTGAATACTCCTGTTTATATGCTAGTTTCTTATCACCTATTTAAACCCACAAGATTGTGCATAAAGCTCTATATAATTCATTTGGGTCTGGAGAGCAATGAAGGAAGAACCTTTTTGTAATTTAAACTCTAACTGGTTTCTAGGAAACTTGTTGGAAGGGCTAATGGGAAGAGGGCTTTTAGTACAAAAGGGTCTTCAGAAACTAGTTGAAAGTTGGTAAAGAGGGAGTGTGATTAGGATTATGATTTGCTAACGTGTGCAGATCTTGTCACCCTTATATGTTTTATTCTTAATAGTCATACAATTAATCAAACACCCAATGAAAAGGAAATATCTCATAGTTAAGAATGAATCCAATCCTATGATAATTAAGTAAAGTAAGCTAAGCAAAAGAAGTTTAAAAAGAAGGTGTCTCAAGGTTGGTTGCACTAAGGTTCATTATAGCGGGGGGCAAAGAAGAAGGTTTTAGGACTATGAAGAAGTTTTTGCTCATGTGGCAAGAATTAAGGCAATAAGATTGTTTTTAGCATATGCTTCTTTTATGGGTTTTCTAGTATATCAAATGGGTGTGGAAGTGTGATTCTTATATCGGAACCATTGAGGAAGAGGTTTATGTTAATCAACCACCAGGATTTAAAAGATACTGACCATCATGTCAAAGTTTACAGGTGGTCAAGGCATCTTTTTGGTTGCGTCAAGCTCCAAGAGCATGGTATGAAACCTTGGCTAACTATTTGTTGGGCAATGGGTTTAAAAGAGGCAAGATAGATTAGACATTGTTTATCAAGAAGCAAAAAGGAGATATTTTGCTTGTACAGGTGATGTGCTTGATGACATTATCTTTGGCCTTCTACAAACAAAGGAGCTGTGTACTGCATTTTAGAGTTATGAAGGATTAAGTGTTCAGATGAGTTCTATGGGAGAACTTACTTTCTTCTTAGTATTACAGGTAACACAGAAGGAAGATGGAATATTTGTCAGTCATGATAAATATGTAGCTGAGATTGTGAAGAAATTCAACTACACAGATGTGAAGTCTGCTTCTACTCCAGTTGATTGGAAAACCTTTCGGTTCAAATATACTGGAGATGCTGATGATGTTGATTGTAAACCCAATCTCTATGATCTATGATTGGGTACTTTGATGTATCTTCACAGCATCAAGGCAGATATTATGTTTGCAGAGTATGTACATGTGACAGATTCCAAGTTGCACCATTGAATCCCATCTCTTAGCATCAGAGGATTTTTAGATAATCTAAAAGCTAAAATACCAACATTAGGCCTTTGGTATTATAGGGATTCTCCATTTGAACTAGTTGCTTATACTAATAGTGACTATGCTGGAGCAACTCAAGATAGGAAGTCTATAACTGGAGGTTGCCAGTTTTTGGGAAATAGGTTGATATCATGGCAGTGTAAGAAGCAAACTCTCTATAACTGAAGCTGAATATGTGGCTGCTGCTAGTTGGATCGTGGACAGTACTCAGGATTCAAAATTAATTGCTGAATTAATGGGTTTAATATAATGTATATGGCATTTATTTGACATAACAGTACTATTTGCATTATTGAAAATCCTGTTCAACATTCTAAAACAAAACATATTGAGATTAGGCATCATTTTATAAGAGATTGCAATGCTAAAAAGTTAATACAAATGGTTAAAATTCATACTGATCATAATGTTGCAGATCTTCTTTCAAATGGTTTTGATGATGGAAGAGTTTCTGTACTTGGTCTCAAGTATTGGAATGCTTAATCCTTAATGTCTACATCTCTTTATGTCTTTGTAATGTTTTGTAATGGAATTAGTACTGTTAGTCTTGTCAATTAGTACTACTAAGTATAATTAGTATACTAGTTTATACTAAGATGACCCCACCCCCCCATCCCACCTTTGTTTAAAACTGTTAGTCATACTGAAACTGTTCAAGATGAAAATTACTTTAGAATTGTGTATTTTTGGTATGAATTAACACCTATGGGCTAAGCATATTGAATACCTGATGTTGAAAAACTTCACCTCTAAAGTATTGTTTGAGGGGAGGCTACTTATGTTAATATATAGTCAAGCATGGATAGAAGGACATGTAATATTAAAAGTGTGTTAGAAAGAATAAAAAACATCTAGACATGTCAAAAGAGGTTAGGACACCAAGATACCTTAGCCTAGTGGCCCCCTTGTAAAGGTTGGTGATGAGGCTGTCCATAAGGAGTTGGGTGACAGAATGGAAAGGGCTGCCACTACTGCTTTATAGCTTAAAGCAGAGCGGAAGTGGATAACTCAATAGGACCTAATCATGGCAACACTTAATGAGCCAAGTCCTTCAGGGATCTGGTTTAGGTAGTGGTCCGATGTGCCATAGATACCATATTGGGGGTGTAGCATGCTCAAACTAGGTTTGGAGAATAATCTAATATTTTTGTCCAATGATCCCACCTCTCTCATGTTGTTAACACACTTGGAAGTGGGCTGGGACAATATGAAACTTATGGAATAGATGGCTATTGTACAAAAAATGTTTTGAATTGGTGGGGTGAGAAAAAGATAAGTAGAGATTTAGTTGAGATGAAAAATAGATAGAGAGTCTGTGTGAACAAAAGTAAAGAGTGATTGGGTGAGCAAAAAGAATTGAGCGATATGTGAGCATAAAAAACAAAAAGAGAGATTTGTGCTGTCCAAGATTTAGTGATGGAAATGATTTTTAGATGAAATTGAGGTTAAAACTGCTATCTCCAAGTTAGTACTGCTGGGCATTACTTAGTACTGCTGGGCATTACCTAGTACTGCTGGCTATGTTTTAGTACTGCTGGGCTTAAAGTTAGTACTGTTAGGCTAAAATTAGTACTGCTGGATGACCGTTAGTACTGTTTGAGCCATAACAAAATTTCCTTCACTAATTCTAGCCATTGAGATATTTCTGCCAACTGCCTTGTTTATAGCCTATAGGGTTTGACTAATTGGAGAATTCATGATCTTTCTATAAATTCATAAGATTTCTTCAAGATAAGAACAAAATTCTTTTAGTCGGTCAAATCACAACCCTACGTGCTCTCTATATTATCTCAATTAAGTTTGTAAACCTTACATTCTCTCATAAATGAGCCTAACCCAGAACTTTACTCGTATTTTTCTTAATTCAAATGGCAAAATTTAGAGTATTTGCGACAAACAACATGGTGGGCATACTTACAGAAGCCAGAGGGAAGTGAAGCCTTTCATCAAATTATAGATGTTCTAAATGCTATTCATATCAAGTATGCCCTTATTGAGAATCCCAAGATATATATTTCTTATAACCAACAGTTGTTGGGGGTACAAGCTACTGCTACTAGAACAAACTGATGATGAAGAAGTGGATATAACTGCTAGCATTGATGGACAAGGTCACGACTATCACTAAAGCATCTTATGAAGAAACTCAAGTTAGGAGTCTATTGATGGTATTACTGTCTTTACCAAATACAGTGATTTTTGAGCAACTTGCTCTTATGGGGTATGTGTCTAATTCTGCTAGACTTACTTTTCAAAAGGGACACTTTTCTCCTCAGTGGAGGTTTTTCATTCATACAATCCTTCATTGTTTAAGTCCAAAGACAATAGCTTGGGGGTAATTTAGTAGCAATATATCAACTGCTATAATTTGCTTGGCCACAAACAGAACTTTCAATTTTTCAAAAATGATATTTGATGCTATGGTGAAGAATTTGGATAACACACATAAGTTTTTAATGTATCCAATATTTCTTCAAATCTGTTTAAAAAACCAAAAAGAGACTTCTTCAACTCACACCAAATTATCCTACTCCAACCTTACACAAAAAAACCGTTTTTTTTCAGCAAACATGAAAAGGGTTTCCAAGAGGTTATTATGGGGTAAACTTTCCTTTATTTCCTACAATGATCACTACACCTAAGTCATCTCCTTCCAAAATAACATCTTCACCATCCTTATCACCTCAAACATATCAATCACCTCTTAGGGATATAACCAGACAAGATACTGAGATTCCTCAATCTCAGTTTCCTACTCAAACCCAAATAGCAGATAAGGCTGCATTTACAAGTGTGGTAGTTGATGCTAGAGGGGCTGCCACTACTGAGATTGGCTTAGAAGCATGTTAGGGCAGTGGTACCATGCATAAGACCTGTTGGGAATTAAGAGCTTCTACAAGGTTATACTGTTGATGGACTTAGTACTGCTATTTGAAGATTTGTGCTGCTACTAAAGATTGAAGAATATAAACGAAGTCGTTAGTACTGCTAGTTATATTAGTTAGTACTGCCAATACAAATGTTAGTACTGCCAGTATAGTTAGTACTGTTAGTTAATAGTTAGTGATGTTAGTCTTATATAGTTAGTTAGTAAAGTGATAGCAATGGATATATTAGGAATAGGTATGCATTATCATTATACGCTCGTTTTGTAAGCTAATTAGGGTTATACTTGTGTTAAAAAAAGGAACCCTACGACATAGTTAGATATATCAATCTTCATAGAAAACATATAATTCATAGTTAGTTATTCTGTAAACCTTGTCAGAATATTTGCAATCAAAATATTCAAGTTTTTTTTTCAATGTTCTTCTTGTATGCAAGTTAGATTCCGGATAACTTGTAGTATTCACAATAATAGTTTCTCATATAGTTAGTTTGGATTTATCCAAGTTAACTAAGCTTTAACAAGCTAAGAAAATCTGTCTATTTGGGACTTCACAAGACCCCTACCAGGCCCTATGATTCACCTCTCCCAAGAGTTCACACACTTAGAAAAGTGATGAGGGCAGTCGTAACAAAATTGAATTAAGGATTTGGTGTTACCAAGTTGATCTATAGAGTTGAAGTTTTTAATGGAATGGACATGCAGCAGACAAAGAAGGTTTATAGTTCTGCTCTTACAAAGCTCATCTTAAGAGAGAAAAAGTTGGAAAAGAAAGTCAAAACAAACAAAGCTAGGAGAAGGGCCAGGATAGTTATCTTAGAGGACGAAGATGCTGAAGAGGATTCTTCTAAACAGGGGAGGAAGATCTCTAAAATTGATAAAGATCCTACAATCTCATTAGTACAACCTGAGCAAGACATGGAATATGATTTTTATGTTAGTACTGCTGAAGGATTTACTACTGCTAGTGTACCTGTTACCACTGCTAGTGCGACTCTTGAAGTTAGTACTACTACTACAAAATTTAGTGTACATCAAAATGAGCCCCACAAAGGACCACCTCCACCACACACCTTGCACAGAAAAGAGAAAAGTTAAAGGAAAAGCTTTTATGAAAGAAGTTGAAATCTGTTCAGCAGAAGAACAAAGAGCAACTAGAGCAAGAAAGACTTGGGCTATAAGAAAGCTATTAGATTGCAAAGATCAGATTTAATGCAAGAAGGAAAACCAAAGGATTGCTAGGGAATGTAGAAATAGCTAACAGTTTTAACAAGAAGAATTTTGATAGAGAATGATAAGAACAAAGAAGTTTTAAATGAAGCTGATCAAGCCAATGATATTGATTAGGAGTGATCTTGTTATGCTTAGATATCAGCACTTCAAAATAGATCTTTCTCTATAGCTAAAGTAAGGAAGAACATGTGCATGTATTTAAAAAATCAGGGAGGATACAAGCAGAGTCATTTCAAGGGTATGAGCTATGAAGATATTAGACCTATATTTAAAAGAGTATGGGATCAAAATAATGCTTTTGTACCTAAGGATTCTGTTGGGAATTTTGAGTTACTACTGCCAGTACTACTTTACTACTGCTGGTTCAAGATTGATACTGCTACTGAAGATTAAAGAATATAAACTAAGTCGTTAGTACTGCTAGTTGTAATAGTTAGTACTGTTAGTTATAGTTAGTACTGCCAGTACAAAATGATAGATCGTTAGTACTGCTAGTTAGTTTATTAGTATTATATAGTTAGTACTGCTTATGTGATATGCATAAGATATATTATGAATAGATATGCTTGATCATTTAACGCGTTTTGTAAGCCCATTAGGGTTTTCCTTAGTGTATAAAAGGAACCCTACGGCATAGTTAGATATATCAATCTTCATAGAAAACACATATCTCATAGTTAGTTATTCTGTAAACCTTGACAGAATATTTGCAATCAATATATTCAAGTTTAGTATTCATTATTCTTCTTAGTATTGCAAGTTAGATTCTGCATAACTTTAGTATTCATTATTCGTCTGGATACTTAAAAAAAATCTTCCCTTATTTGATATTACAAAACTATCTCCATGAATGAAACAATCTTTAATGCTTCCCCTTGACTTAAGATCTTCTTGAACATGCCACCACACAAAAATAAGCTTTGGTTGCAAATCATATCTCTGTAATTTTAAGTCAGACAGTTTCTGCAGGGAATCAAATTCTTATGAATATCAACCAGTTATGTTAGGGAATCAAACTAACAAAAATGCATGCGTCCATAAAAAGCTAAATGGTAATACAGGTTTAAGCAATTAGTGTCAATGCTGGACAATCTGAAGAAAAGAATGTGTCTACTCAACAATATATTGTGTTCCCATTATGGTCTTCTATCTCTTCAAGGCTAACAAGAGCTCAGATGAAATGATTACAGCTAATGATTTTGCTGTGCGTGGAACCTATTGTACATAATCCAGCAGTTGAGATTGGATAAGCCTTAAAGAAATGTTCTTGATAGATGATGGTTCAAGAGAATGAGGGGTACAATGCAATCAGACTGCTGTTAGAAAAAAAGAGTTTGAAGCACAGTGCAACAAGAGAGTCTTTTCAAGGTAAGGTTAACTAAAAACCAACAGCTCTAACATTTGTAATTACTGTTAGCACCACCGTTATGCTGCAAGTGCATCAAGAACTTCTAATGATTGCTGGAAGGATCATCCATTCTATTCCTACTTGTAGATCCTTTCCTCTTAATGTCAATGATCTTCCAGATGATCGTCTCATGCCTGATTTGGAGGATACTGCTGAAGTTCAAAATACTGGCATTTTTGGCAGTGTTTTTGATGATGAAGATTTAGACACTTACAATTCTCCTTTTGCTGATTAAGTTATGGGTGCAGAGGCTGATTAAAACCAAACATGGCGGAACCTGTAAACTATGTCAGTCTTTTTTCCCACAACTAGAGTATGCTCCTGATTGATTCAATTGTGGAGTCTGTTATGACCCGTTAGATCGTTATTAAGACTCATCTAGGATAATAGAAACATCAAAGACTAACAATAATGCAGCGGAATAACAATAATACAAACAATGATGTTTAACAAGGTTTTTTCTTTTATCCATTCACAGCCCCAAACGATTCTTGAGGCTACACTATCTAACTAATAAACTATTAACTAATTAACTAGCTAACTAACTAATACACACTCTTTCTTTGGTGTGTCTAGACTCTCATTAGGAGAGATCTATATTTCTGGATGCTAATACCAAGGAGCCCTATATCATACCATTATATATAGGGTTTATAAGAAAACCTAGAGTATTAAGGAAGATATCTTTGATATTCTTTGACTTTTTAATGCATATCTTCATGGAAATCTTCCAGCTTTTAATTCTTCCATATGTAGAATACCAAAGTGTCACATTAAGCCCTTATGTTCCATTTGTCTTCATATAAGCACATGTAGTTTTGTAATCATCAAATCTATAAACCCAACAGATTCTAAGATTGGAAAGGAAGAGATGAAGAGACCTGGATTGGATTTTCAATAAAAGTTTAGTAAAAAGAGATCAAGAGAAGATTCTGATAAAGACAAATGCTATAGAAAACAAAAAAACTAGAGAAATAATGCTGTGAGAAGAAAGATCTTTGTAGAGATAGTATGGACTGTGTTCCATGGGTGATATTGCTTTTGATATTGAGTCTCTTGCTACTAAAATACCCATAGTTGACTGGAAGGATACATGTTTTGACAGAAAAGAAAATATGATGTATTATCAAATCATCAGAGCAGAAGGAAGTTCTAAAAATTACAAAATATTCAGTGAAATGCTTGATGATTTTGATAGGCAAGATGTGCTAGATCTACACACACTGGTACAAGAAAGGTATGATACAACAAGTCCAGAAGGATATGACTTGTTACTTTGGGGAGATCTAAAGATCTTATTTAAGCCTAATGAAGAAGATGAAATATGGAAGAATCAACAGGATTACAACTTGATAAGCTGGAGATTATCTGACTCATGTGGAATTCATATGTTTCTGATGCATACTGGAATTGCTATTCACATGATGATAGAGAAGAAATATCCTCTTACTCAAGAAATGCTTTCAAGGATGTTAAGTATAAGACTTGAGGTTGATCAAGAAAGTGAAATGGCATTTGAACTTCTCAGGTTTATAAAGTCTCAACTTCAGAAGTAGAAGAATGTTTTGAAGAATCCTCCTAGAATGGTTTAATTCAAGAAACTTGATGATTTGAAGGTAAATCACAAGTTTAGGGGAGGATTGTTGGGAATTAAACTCATTAGACTTAGTACTGCCTAGTTAAAGTGTTAGTACTGCTTAAGTCATAACTGGTAGTATAAACCAGTTAGTACTGCTAGAAGAATGTTAGTACTGCTAGGTATAAGTTAGTACTGCTAGTACTAAACTTAACACTGCTGAAGGGATTTATACTGCTGACAAAGACTGATGACTTCATGGAAGCATAAAAGACATGTGAAGTATGTCGTGTGAAGAGAGGTGATATAAAAAGCATGTTTTGTGATATGTATGGACTGATTCAATGTATATCCTATATATTTAGAAGATATGTTGATATCTTATAGAAGTTTAGAAGATTTGTAGTTATCTTGTAAAGGACTTCTTGGTGTATAAAAGGAGATCCTAGGTTATGTGTAAAATCCAAGAATCTGGACTCAACTAGGGTATGAATAACATTGATTGATTAAGCACAGCGGAATATGAAATAAGAATACAATCAACATTACTAATAAGGTTTTCTTTATTCAAACATGATAAAGAAACTAACTAGCTAACTACTAAATACGCTTTCTAAGCGTCTAGACTCTCATTGGAGAAGTCTGCTATCAAAATGGATGCCTGTAACCTAGACGCCTACCCTCTTTATATCATAGAGGGAGGTTACAAGAAACCCTAGCTTACTAATAAAGCTAACTAACTATTACATATTAGGTCCTCATTGTTTCTTCTTCATTTCCGATTTTGGGTTTTGTAATCATCTAATCTGTAATTCCACTAATCTTCCCCTATTTGTATTACAAAAACAATTTGCATTGAAGAAACCATCTGCTAATACATGGTCATCACAATATTAAGCTGCACATAAGAATCTTCTTCCCCTATTTGTAATCATCTAATAAGGTGTCTTGTGAACTCGTAAACGCTTCCCCTCAAGTGATGCTCTGTAGAGGGTAAGTTATTATGAGACAATAAGCTTCCCTTTTTAAAAAAGTATACTAAACCATCTTCTTGAATCTCGGACTTTAATTAGCTTGAAATAGTAGGTATCAATGAAACATCATGCGCAATAACATCCTCCTCCTCTTCATTATCTGTTGCCTCAGCGGGCCGATCTACCTCAAATCTTTTTGCATCTCACCAAAAAGGGTGTGAACTGTGTTACATAAACGATTAAAAAGGCTAATCGCATCAAACATTTTCACAAATCCTTATCTGATTTAGTGCGAACTAGACATGTTTATTACACCTCAGTTATGGATCACTGTTGGTCCCTGACCTACCTCACCATAACCGCCAAACCATTGATCCATCTCAGATCAAATCAGTGACAATAATAATACGGTGTAAAAACAGTGGGTAATTATTACTAGATACAAACGAAAATTTATACCTTAGCTAAGGTTCATCGCTGATTCCCAGATCAAAACTCTCCATAGACGGTCAAAATATAACAATGGGTGTGGTCCCGGACCAAAACACGGCATTATTATGTTGTATAATAAATGACTTGTGAACACTATACCAAATCATATAAAAAAGTAACAAGCCTTAAGGCATCACATCGTTTAGATCAAGGGCGTCTATGGGACCATATGATATGTGTTGTCCGATATCGATCAACACTAGCAGCACAAACAACAGAACCGTCGCTAAACCTGTCGGAACCGTATAAGCACCAGGAGGAACCGATTTAAGCGACCAGTAGAAACTTATAGCGACCAGCAGAAACCGAGAGACAATAATCAGCAGTGGATACTATAAATGATACCAGCAGAAACAAGTGGACCAGTGGAATACCGAGTGTGAACCCATAACAATTGATCATGCTTACATGTACTAGATTAAAAGCCCAAAAATTCATATCCAGTCCACATTATATTCTGCCCAAATACAAGCCCATCTTGAGAGGTAATTAACACCAGCCTATGAACATACCACCAGTACTTCATGATATTGAATTTCCATAAATCTCGTACAATGTCTGCTATAATCATGTGTATATCTGCGTTTTAAAAATATCACAAGAAATATGGGAAGAATATAATTCCTATAAATCTGGTACATTCCACAAATCACGCACCAAGGTCAAACCACATACCCACATACCAGTTACACACTACGATTCAATCAGGGAAATAAAATCCCTACAAATTAGGGTTTTCTAAAAACAAATTCATTTATCTCCCCGGCCTACAACCTGCAGCCTCCATATCAAATACGTACCAGATAACACAATAGGATCGTGTCATCACCTATCCTTGTCACCAGCAGCAATCCAGAAAACACATAACAATCCACGTTTAAAACATGTTGTTCCCTATCTTGAAGCAGCCCACAAACACTAAAAGTAAACCAGAACACGAGCCAATAATGAACCATATATGACAAAACATACGATGCAGGGGGGGGGTGACGACCCAAATATATTCAGCACCAAAAACATCATGTGTTCAGAGTTACATAAACCCATATAAATAGACCTAACGGCAGCTTCTTGCAAATCGTTTGAAGCCTTAGATAAATTAGGGTTTAGTTTATACCTTTTAGCGGCAGTAAAAATGATATCAGCACAAAATCCTTTCCTCTTTTCTGAATTAGGATCGAGTTATGAAAAACCCTAGTGTTCCTGGATGAACGAATCTGCTGTAGACACCATGCTTCGAAACTCCTTATAAACCAACAAAAACATGACCACGAACCTGATGTATCACTTCTGGAAAACATAGATCCTTTGGATATGGTAACCTGCTGCTTTGTGTGAAACCTGCTTTCTTTTTCAACCCATCCACCACCCCCCCCCCCCCCCCCCCTAGACTGTTTGCTATAGAAGAATTAGGGTTTGCATAAAAACCCTAAAATTAAATACGCCTTTTTATTAATAAAAACAGAAAAATAATTTACACGAAAACCTTATCAACCCTAGATCAAGAGCCACGAGGCTTTGATACCAATTGTAAAATCCAAGAATTTAGACTCAACTAGGGTATGAATAGACATTGAATGATTAAGCACATAATGAATCATGAAATATGAATAAAATCAACATTACATAATAAGGTTTTCTTTATTCAAACATGATAAAGAAACTAACTAGCTAACTACTAAACACGCTTTCTAAGCGTCTAGACTCTCATTGGAGAAGTCTGCTATGAAAATGGATGCCTGTAACCTAGACGCCTACCCTCTTTATATCATAGAGGGAGGTTACAAGAAACCCTAGCTTACTCATAAAGCTAACTAACTATTACATATTAGGTCCTCATTGTTTCTTCTTTCTTCATTTCTGCTTGTGGGTTTTGTAATCATCAAATTTGTAATTCCCAACATTATGGTTGTAAACAGATCACGATAGACACATTCATAGCTTCAATCTTGTAAACCCTAGTACTAGACATAATACTCGTATTATTCATCATAATAATATTGAAGCTTTTTGATTATATTCATTGTTCATTCATTCTACTGCATTATAGTTTTCTATTACATAGATATTCTGCGTACACTCTCCTTTGTCGTTCGGGTCCGAGTTGCAATCTGAGAGTGATTACAAGTCATCAAGAAATATTAGAAATGACATGTTTTGAAAACATTTGAAACTCCTGTTCGAACTTCATTTACACGCCCGTGTCGATGTTAATCAATATTTCTAGGTACGTAAATGTTATCGATTCCAAGAGACATGTCAAGAAGAATATTTTTTTGAAACATTTTCTGATTTTTTGATCTTGTATTTTCTTTTTGAAATTTTATATTTTTGTATTTTGCTTTTTTCAAAAATATGTACATGGTGATGTTTGATGAATTATCAAGCAGATTCATTTGTCAGAACCTCCAGTTCTGCTGGAGTCAAACATCTCATACCAATTCACTTGACTAGATACTAAAACCTATCTTCGGATAGGGCTTTAGTAAACATATCAGCTAATTGGTATTCAGTTCTAATAAAGTACAATTCAATTATACCGTTTTTAACCTGTTCCTTGATGAAATGATACCGAGTATGGATGTGCTTGGTATGAGAGTGCTGCACGGGGTTGCATGAGATTGCTATGGCTGACTGAGAGTCGCAATACAACGGTATTTTGTTATAGTTGAAGCCATAATCTTGAAGCTGTGTTCTCATCTACATTACTTGAGCACAACTTGCAGATAACGCTACGTATTCAGCCTCTGTGGATGACATTGAAGTACAGTCTTGCTTCTTTGACATCCAGCTGACTAATTTATCACATAGGAACTGTATTCCTTCAGAAGTGCTTTTGCGAGTATCAACGCAACCGGTATGATCGGCATCTGAAAAAGCTGTTAGTTTAAAGCCAGAACCCTTCGGATACTAGAGTCCCATGTTAATGGTACCTCTTAAGTATCGAAAGATCCTTTTAACCTCTTTGAGGTGTTTTTCAGTCGGTCTTGCTTGATATCTTGCACAATAACAAACTGCTTGCACTATGTCTGGTCTACTAGATGTCAGATACATGAGTGACCCGATTTTACTACGGTAGTCAGTTTGGTCTATGGGTTCACCACTCAAGTCTGCATCTAATTTAGGTTTCGTAGCCATTGGTGTACCAATGCTTTGTCCTTTTTCCATACCATGTTTTTTAAGAATCTCTAAGGTGTACTTGGCCTGATTGATAAAAATACCTCGTGGGGATTGGTGGATCTAAAGTCCTAAAAAGAATTTCATTTCCCCCATTAAGGACATCTCAAATCTACTGTGCATTAATTTTTCAAATCGTTTAGAAAATTTAGGGTTTGTGGAACCAAAAATAATGTCATCAACATAAATTTGCACAAGTAGAATGTCCTCCTCGTATTTTATCGTGAATAGGGTCGGGTCAATGATACCTTTAGTAAAACCTTTGGAAATTAGGAATTTTGAGAGTTCATCATACCAGGCTCTCGGAGCTTGTTTTAATCCATATAGAGCTTTCCTTAGACGGTAAACTTTTTCTGGATGATCAGGATCAACGAATCCGTCTGGTTGTGCAACATAAACCTCCTCCTTCAATGGACCATTAAGAAATGCCGTTTTCACGTCCATCTGATAAATTGGAAAAGACTTGTGTGCAGCATATGCGACAAAAATCCTGACAGCCTCCAAGCGAGCAACTGGAGCAAATGATTCTTCGAAATCAATACCCTCTTCCTGAGCATAACCCTTTGCTACAAGTCGTGCTTTGTTGCGAATTACAGTTTGGTCTTCATCCTTTTTGTTTTTCCATAACCACTTTAGCTTGATTACGTTCTTGCCAAAAGGTTTGTCAACGAGTTCCCAGACTTGTAGTCTGTCAAACTGATGAAGTTCTTCCTGCATTGCTTCTATCCATGCAGAATCAGCCATTGCCTCCTTAATGTTTTTCGGTTCAGCAGTGCTCACGGTGAGTGCGAACATACACATTTCAGGATCTGTTGCAAGTTGTCGTCTTGTTTGCACTGGCTTGGATGGATTTCCACGAACTTGAGTTAGCGGGTGATCTTTTGTCCATCGGAATTCGGAATCTTAGTAGTTGATAGAAGGTATGTATATTTGAATTATAAATATTGCGTGAGGAAGACTCGACAATTTCTCGTATCCGGGTGGTACAGAAAGGATTGATAATTCATCTGATGTGAAACTGTTGTATCTTTCATGCCTTGATTATCGTTGTTTTCCTCAGCATTAACATTTGTTGGATTTGTTGGTTCTGTTGAAGATTGAATATTCGTTGTAGGTGGTGTGTCTTGTTGTTTAGAATTGTCAGTGGGAGAAGAAGAATTGTTGACACTTAAAGTACCTGCAGTGAAAAATTCATCGTATAAAGGACCGAAAAGAAGATCCAATTCTTGTTGTGATAGAACTATTGTATCAGTTGTAGGAGAAACATTTTGTAGTTGGGGGACGGGGCCAGAGTTGTCATAATCTGACGCCTTTTGTCGTTGGGGAACGAGGCCTGAAGTGTCATTAGCGACAAACATCTTAGTCATCTCTTTGATTTCATCAAACTTAATATGTATGGATTCAACTATCAACCGGTTCTCTGTTGTAAAACTCTTATAATCCCTTAGACTGAGGTTTGATATCCCACCAAAATGCAATGGATCCCCTTTTTCCCTTTCATCTTGTCAAGATTTTTACCATCTCTGGTTAAGTAACAGTGCAACCAAAGATGTGAAGGTGTCGAATTGAAGGTTTCATGTCATTGATGATGTGGTATGCATTTTTTCATGTGACGGGATGATGATAGAACCGTTTGAGTATAGCATGCGTTGTATTGTTTAAGCCTAAAAGAACAAAGAAGTTTTACAATATGAAAGCCATCGTTCGAGCAACCTCAACCATAGTACAATTTTGTCTTTTGACAATGCCGTTCTGTTCAGGTGTTCGAGGAGTGGAAGTTTGATGCTCAATTTTTCTTCTTCTTTGAAGAATGCATGGAGTGTCTTGTTTAAGAACTCTGTGCCTCTGTCAGTTTGAACAGAAATTATTGGGGCTTGAAGATTTCGTTGAATCGTTGTGAGGAAATCTTTTAGAACTTCTAGTGTTTCATCATTGGATCTTAGAAATAAAGTCCAAGTATATCTGGAGTAGTCGTCTACAATTACCAGAATATGTTTCTTCCCATTTATGCTAGCAACCCTTATTAGACCACATAAGTCCATATGAAGCAAATTTAGCCGTCCTTTGGAACTTGGAACATCCTTATCTTAATGAACTCTTTTTGCCTTTACTCACTTCAGAATAAGGGAGTATTGAACAAGAAGAACATAGTTGATCCTTGACATATTTCAGTTTTGGTAAACCAATCACGACATCCTTCTTTGAAAGCAAGTTGATGTAGTCGAAGTTAAGATGAGAAAGCCTTCGATGCCATAACCATGTTTGAGTTGGTGAGGATTTAGCCATGAGATAGATTGGAGTTGATGAAGTTGTTTCTTGAAGGGATATTGTATAGAGATCAGATCCACGGTTATCGATTAGTAAATCGTTTCCCTAAAGATCTCTAACGAAACATGTAGATTTTCGGAAAGCAACCTCCAAATCCGCATCACAAAATTGACCAACCAATAAGAGATTGTGATTGAGGCCTTCGACGTAATAAACCCTGTTGAACGTTATATTTCCTTAAACCAGATCTTCATAACCAAGAATTGGAGCAAACTAATCATTGCCAAACCGAACGGTACCCAGATATTTTTCAACAAATTGCAAAACAGCCCTAAGTGTTAATTGCCCTCTGGCTTTGTGCATCCGGAGTTAACAATGAATAGGATGAGTTGAACAATATACAAGAGAATTAGAGGACGATGGAATACTTGACAAATTGGGTCCTAAAGTATTTGTGAGTTTCAAGACATTAGTTATTCTAGATGCATTATCTAAAGAAAAACTAAGTTTCTTTTTAACATTCTCATTCCTAGCTTTAGGCACCCATTTTGTTTTTGTCTTAGGAACCTATTTATATCCTGATGGGCATCGTTGTTCTATCCACCATTTCCATGCCTTACTAGTTTTCTCATATAACATCCTATAGTAACTCTTAGATTTCTAAATAGTATATTCTAATGCAACTGTTTTCTTAGGAGGTGTTGCAACAAATTTGTTCGCTTGGCTTTTGGGTTTTCTAGTACTAATAGGCACTACTTTAGGCTTCTTAGTTCTAGCATTCATGTCATTCAAATATTTAGAAACACAAGCATCATGATTCGAATTAAACACGCATTTTCCATAAGTAGCACAAACTACATTAACATTCAAAGTTCTGGATTTTAAACTGTCATTACTCGTAGTTATAGACTTTGTTTTATTAGAAATACTAGAAATCCTAGGGTGGTCTTCTACTTTAGTCTTTTTATCCTTCACTTGACTATTGTTTGGCACGATCTTATCTTTAATTTAAGTGCTCCTAAGTTGTGGTCTGCTAACATTAGTCTTGTGAATTACTCCTGTAGAGGTAGACACGTGAGGGTTAGTATTCCTATAAGTCTGAAGCAACTATGGTGCTCTACTTTGTGTTACATGCCTGGTTTAATCACATTTGTGTTTCTTACAGCTTGCCTTGCTGTTTGAGGCAAAATCTGTGTAGTGACTAGTTTTGATAAACTCTCTAACAAATTAGTTTTGGGAACCGACTTTATTTGTGAAAAACTTTTCCTCTCAAGAGAGTCTAAAAAAGGAGCTAGTTTGCCTAAAACTGATGGTTTTGGAATCCTTTGAGCATTTGGTTGTCGAACAATGGATGGTTTATCAAACTTAGTTTCCACAGACTTTCCTTTGCATTTCTCAATGAGTTTCTTTAACTCACTTATAGCAATGTTCTTGTCTTGCAATTGAGCTTTCATATCTTATATTTCATGATATTATTCACGTTCTTTTTTAAATACATTTGACGCTTTTTCTTTGCAAGCTGTGTCATTTTTCATTTATTCTTGACATTGTTGTAAAGCCAGTTCAAGAGAAATCAAGTGTTTTTCTAATTTAGCAAAACTTCATAAATGCTCGGTATAAACTTCTTTACTAATAGATTCAGTTTGTTTCGAAAGCTTTTGTGCAAGACATTCACATTCGTTCACTTTATGAAGATATAAGCATTGCAATTTAGAGTGAGCATCTAAATCAGATAACGAATGCAAATAAGAGCACATAACATCATTACACACACATTCTTTCAACTGTTATCATACATGTTTGAAAATTCTGCTTTATTAGATTTAAGTTCGTCAATTTCATTTTTTAAGGGATTCAACGTACTTTAAATCAGCTTGCATTTCTTGCTTAGGTTCATGAACAAATGTGAAACTATCATTTTGTGTCTTTATGGCAAGAGGCATCAAACATGTCTTAATTAGGATTTCCATGTCAAGAGGCAGTAGGTCACGAAAATGATAAGAGAATTGCTTTCCCAAGCTTGAATCAACAAGTTCTCTAAAGTGATTATGTTATTTTTCTCTTACATGTATGCCTTGTCTACTTTTACTTATTGATTTTGAAACAGGTAAGAAAGCCCAATGTTTTTGAAAATATTTGGTTTAAATTTCACAAAATATTTTCTCCACATTTTCTTCCTACTTCATTTGCATGTGCCAACTGTTCATGATATTCCTGAGACACGGTTTGAAAAATTTATAAAGACTATTTAGCTTTGTGTAGTCATAAGGTCTCACTAAGTCTTTATTCAATTTTGATCGACTCTCTTTTTCAAGAGTCATAGTCTCTTCCCTATCGAGGACGAGTCTGTTTGCAGGATCAGATTGGTCATTTAGGATCTCATACAAACATGGTTTTTCAGATTGAGCCATTTTGAGGTACATTGGATTTGCAAAGGTTGGTCTACCATTGAATGTTGGGCCTTTGGGAGCTAACATATGAATGGTTTGAATTGATTGATTCCTTTTGTAAACAATTTCATTCAAAAACTTTAATTGCTTTTCCATTGAAATCATTTTGTCGATGTCTTTTTCTTCCTTAAGTTTCAAATCCGTTATAACCTTTGTTTTCTCTTTGACAATACCTTCAAAATGTGACTTTGTTAAAAGACTCTGTTTGACTAACTCATCATGTTTCTCTTTGACAACTGAAATTTCATAGGCTTTAACTTTTAAACCTTCTTTTATGTCAATCTCTTTTTGAGCTAATAGTCCTAGAGTTTCATTTAACTTACGTTCAAGTTTGTCATAGTCAACTGTACGGTCATTTAAGGCCTTGTACCTCTCAAACTCAGTCTGTTTATTTTGAAGTGCAATTAAACAACTATCCCGAATACTATTAGACTCCCCCAGAGTTCTACTAGTTTCCGCAAGAATAGATTTGCATTCTTTCAATTCATGAGCAAGTGATGCATTTGCTTTCTTTAATTGCTTTTGAATCTTTTTATTTTCATCAACATCAAGTTTTAAATTTGCAATTAAATTAGCAAGCGCAGCACGCTCATCTTCAGCATTTTGGTCAGTCTGAATATCATTATCACACATATCCGGTGAATCAGGAGTGACATTACTATCATCCTTTTCCACTAAACATGTGTTACTAGTGGATTCAGGTTGCTCAGAATGTTGTCTCACATTGGCAAACACATTATATTCAGCATTGTTTTGTACTTGTTCCAATGGCTTAGTATCAGTTCCTGAGTCTGCATTAGGAACCTCCTGGATCTTTGCCATAAAACTATAATGTGCTTCTAATTCTTGTTCATCAAACTCTTCATCTGTGTCCTCTAGCCAATCAACTTGCTCTGCTTGTAATGGAACACCTTTCTCAGCTTGTTTGCACAGCAACATATTTTCCTTGTGATATGTTAAGTCTTTTACCCTTTTTAGTTTCATGCATTCCTTAGCAAAATGACCAAATTCCTTGCAATTGAAACACTGTATCCCAGTCTGCTGCACTACATGGCTGCCTACAGTCTCCTTAGCCCCAGCAACAGTCACTGTCCTCTGATTCCTAAATTGTCCAGTCTGATTGTCATTCTTGTACCTTAGAGTAATATCCACATTCTTGTTTCTGGAGTTTAAAGAAGTTCTGAGGTTGTTGTTGGTAGGTTTGTAGATCTTTTTAAAGTACTTTGCAATGAGTGCCAAATTTTTTCTGCATATCCTTATCTCTTTGAGCTTGTTCAGGATCACTGTCTTCTTTAGAAGCTGACTCAGATGGAGGTGTGATTGGTTTGGCTATCTCTTTGCCTTTGAATTTGGTAGATGCATTAGATCTGGTGGAAGATGCTTGTTTTAATGATGGTGCAAATGATTTGTGAGATTTTGGTGCTTGATAATAAGGATCTGGATATTGTTGAGCAGCAGCAACAAGTGCTAATGGGTTAGCATTCTTGGCTGTTCTCTCTGCACGGATTTCATTAACTTCCTTTTGATATTGTTTTAGAACATCAAAGAGCTTGTGATATGAGACTGTATCCAAGTCGTGTTGTTGCTTGACAATTGTCACAAACCTTGACCATTCTGGTTAAAGTTGATGAAGAAACTGAACATTGACTTGCATCGTAGCAACTACCAAGTTGTTTCTTATCATTTCATTCATCATCTTGTAAAATCTGGAGTAGTATGATTCCATGGACTCTCCATCATGAGAAGTGAATTTTCTAAATTCCCAAAATAAATTAGTCTTGACATCTTGAATGTTGAGAGATTCACCTTGTTGTAGCCTTTCAATAGCTATCCACATTTCATGAGCTATTTTGCATGCATCAACAGTTGAGTAGATTTCATCCCCAATTCCAGTCAATAGCAAATGGATTGCTTCTTTTTCTGATTCATAATGAGCTTTGTTTTCAGGAGACATAGTCAAGATTATCTTAACTGTTGTTCGTTCTGGAATTGCTGGAGAATTCTCTGTTGTAGGTACAGCTAAGATTGTGACAGTAGTGGGTTGGTATAGACCTTCCAAAATGCATTTCCTCAAGGCATCACCATTTGGTCTTGTATCAATGTATCTTAAGAAACGTGATTGCCATTGAGCATATCTTCCCATTGCAAGCATTGGTGGACGATCCCTTGAACCAGCTGCCATGATGTTGTTATACATTTGACTGTCGGTTGTGGAAGTTGTGATTGGAGTTGTCATGATGAATGATTTGTTAAATTATGAAGTAAATATGATTTATAGGATCTTAAGTAGGTAAAGTGATTGTTGTTGTGGATTGATGATGAAAAAGATTACTTTGTGATCGAGCGGTGATTGAAAGTAATTATGTTGTTATGAGTTGTCTTTTATGTGTTTTATGTCTTGAAACTACACGGGATTTTACAATTCTTGACAAAACCGGGAAAATAAGTGAATGTTTCATGGGATTTTACAAGTCAAAGAAATAAACCTTATAATTTATGTTAACAAATTTGTGTGTTTTAACTTTAGTCCAAGTAAAGTTTTAAATTTGGTTTTCTAGGAAAACTGCTAATTAGGTTGTCACTGAAAAACTGCTAATTAGGTTAACACTGGAAAACTGTGAGTTAGGTTAACAGTAGAAAACTGCAAGTTAGGTTAACACTAGAAAACTGCGAGTTAGGTTAACACTGAAAACTGCTAATTAGGTTGACACTAAAAACTGCTAATTAGGTTGACACTGAAAACTGCGAGTTCGGTGACACTTAGAAAACTGCGAGTTCGGTGAAGCCTTGAACTGCGAATTCGGTGACACTTAAAATGCTGCTAATCCGGTGAAGCCTTGAACTGCGAATCCGGTGAAACCTTCGAAACTCATAATCCGGTGAAACCTTCAAAACTGCGAATCTGGTGAAACTTGACACGCTGCTAATCCGGTGAACACTAGGATGAAACACAAATTTTCCAAGACACAAAAAGACACATTTTTAAGTGTTTTTTCCCAAATTTTCTTGTACAACTAGTATTACTAAATGTTGGGATTAAAAGCCTTCTTAATGCTGCTAGTATTACAGCTGCTCATATCAGAGTTAATGCTGCTCAGTTGTGTTAGTACTGCTCAAGAACTTTAGAGAAAAATGCTAAGTGTTTACTATTGCTAGTACACAGTTAGTACTGCTAGTGTAAAGTTACTATTGCTAGTACAAAGACTGCTTAAAGTTAAGACTGCTTGAAGAGTTACTACTGCTAGTGTAAAGTTACTACTGCTAGTGCATATTAGTGTTGCTCAGAGACTTAGAAGAAAAACTGCGAAGTAGTTACTACTGCTAGTACAAAAGTTACTACTGTTAGTACAAAGTTAATGCTACTAAAGGAGTTAATGATGCTAGTGAAGAAGTTAGTATTGTGAAGTAGTATATTCTTTAATGTGATTTTATATGAGATATTTTGTGTAAAAGATTATTATAAACCTTATTGTTTAAAAGATTTGATATTCTTAGTAAAGTATTGTAAGCCGTGTAGGACTCCTTGGTGTATAAAAGGAGGTCCTAAGGCATAGATATTGATATATACACATACGATTCATTCATAGAATTATCATAGCTTCAAGGTCTTTGTAACCCTAATACTTTAAGAGTATTCGTATTATTAATATTGGAGCTTTTGTTTGTTGAATTATATGTTCATATAATTACTGTTTCATTGATAGTTCTTCTTAATATTAAAGATTAGATTCCGCATAATCTTTAATACATTCAAATAAAGTTTCTACTATAGTTGTGTTAGATTTATCTAATATAACTAATCCTTATACAAGCTTAAGGAATTCGATCTATTAAAGTGGGATCAACAAGTGGTATCAGAGCTTGTTGCTTTGAGAAACTTTGCTAGAAGATATGGATCAAGATTCTACACACATGGTGGCTGCATCCAAAGTTCCCATGCTCAAACCGAGTGAGTTTGAGTTATGGAGGATGAGGATTGAACAATACATCCAGATGATAGACTATGCAGTGTGGGAAGTCATAGAGAATGATGCAACCTTGCTAAAAACAGCAGTTGTGGAAGGTGTTGAAAAAGTTATGCCTATTACATCTGCTGAAGATAAGGCTTAGAGAAGATTAGAAGTGAAGGCTAGAAGTACTTTAATGATGGGCATTCCTAATGAACATCAGTTAAAGTTTAACTCTATAAAGGATGCTAAGCTGTTGCTGGAAGCTGTAGAAAAGAGATTTGGTGGGAATGCAGCTACTAAGAAGACTGCCGAAAAAGAAATCTCTTAAAGTAGCAATATGAAAACTTCACTGCTCCAAGCTTAACATGCTTGAATCAAACCTTGATAGGCTTCAAAGCTTGTGAAGTCGTTGAGCTTTTGGATGAAAAGCTTCCACAGAAGATGTTATCAAAATTTCTTAAGAGTTTGTCACCTGAGTGGAATACACATGTTTTGTGTGGGAGGATAAAAGCTAGATTTGGATACAATGAGCATGGATGATCTCTACAACAACCTCAAGGTGTATGAACCAGAAGTTAAAGGGATGTCTAGCTTAAGTTCAAGCACATAGAACATGGCTTTTGTGTCCTCTTCAAATAACAACACTAACAACACTAATGAAGCAGTTAATACTGCTCATGGAGTTTCTACTGCTAGCACTCAAGTTAATGTTGCTAACTTTACAAATATTGATAACTTGAGTGATGTTGTTATTTGTTCATTCTTTGCTAGTCAACCAAATAGTCCTCAACTTGCACATAAGGACTTGCAACAAATCCATCCTGATGGCATAGAAGAGATGGATTTGAGATGGCAAATGGCCATGTTGACTATGAGGGCTAGAAGGTTTTTGAAGAATACATGAAGGAAGCTTACTGTTAATGGCAATGAGACTATTGGTTTTGATAAGTCCAAAGTGGAGTGCTACAACTGCCACAAGAGGGGACATTTTGCTAGGGAGTGCAGAGCTCCAAGAAATCAAGACAACAAGAACAAGGAAAACTCAAAAAGGAGTGTTGGTATGTGCTTAAATACACATACCTTTTACCTTTAAAAACGAGCTAAAATAACCAAAAACGGACTTAAAATGCCAAAGATACGCTTGTTTTGCTAATTGTATTGTGCAGGAACAGATAACCAAGAAAAAGACGAAAAACAAAGCCAAAACGACAAAACTGGACTCGGAATGGAAAAGACTGTGAAAGACAAAGCCAAATCAAAGCCGGAAAATCAATCAAGTCAAAGTCAACACAAGTCAACCCCGGGGCCAAAGTCAAAGAAATATAAGTTTAGGGGCTGAAATTGCCAAACCCTAAACTTATTTATAAAGAAGAAAAGAGGAAAAGAAAAGAGAAGGGCTAATTTTGCAATTCACTCAAAGTAACAAGTGGGGGGGCAAAACTGCCAACCCCCCTAACTTGTACACCAAAGGGACGATGGATGCAAAGAGTTAAATAACTCTTGGGGACTTGTTTTGCCAAGTCCCCAAAAGTTATTTAACCACAAGGACCAACTGTGTAATGAAAGTATTAACTATGAGGGGCCATTTTTGCCAATTTCCCAAACAAACACTCTGTTAAACACTCCAACTTCTTTTCCCGCTCTCTTTTTCCCCCCAAAAACACTCACGGGTGTTTACACCCGTTTTTACCCCATGAATCTTCACCACCTCCATGGATAATCGATTTCCCCCTCCTCCACTACCTTTCCCAGCCACAAAGGTGCCAACTTGGCAATCCCACACCCCCCAAGACCAAATTCGACGACTAGGATTGATTTTAAAGATTGAAGGGCCAAGATTAGAGGTTTAAACCTCTCACAAAACAAACACACCTGTGTTTGTGTGTCTACAAACAAGCACAACAAGAAGATAAAGAAAAAGAAGACCTAGCTTTAGTTTTCGGCTATAAAAAGCCTTGTAAGCTAAGAAGCAATTTTGAGATGTTTAATAAGGCAATGTTATGTGTGGAACTTTGAACATTTGCAAGTTATTGCAATTACATCACACATTGTATTCAATATCAAAGATGGTAAAACCTGATTTTGAACAATGCTCAAAGGGTGAATCATAAAATTTTTGCTAAAAAGACTCACCCCTGTGCTAAAAAGAACATGGTTCCAAGAGCAGTACTAATGAAGTCAGGCTTAGTATCAATTAATACTGCTAGATAAAATATTTCAAAAATAGCAGTATCAGTTTTTTTAATTACTAGCTAGACAAGTAATACTGCTCATATCAAAAACAACAGTGAATGCAGCTAGGACCAATGTCAAATTTTTCTAAAATATCACATTCAACTTTAAGAGGCCCATTAAATAATAACACAACATATAAAAATAGTAATGTTATTCAAAGGGTTATTAATTCTGTTAGGGGTAAAATGTTAATACTGCTAGGCCCAAAAATAGAAGCAAATGCTAATTCAATTGGAAATAAATGTTAATGCTGTTAAGGCCTCAGCTTGTCGATGTTTCTAAACACAACAGTGCATCAATAACCATATAGAAGTTTGATTATATTGATGCACAAGGCAGATCCAAGTCAGTGATGGCTTGGGTCCCCAAAAGTAAACGAATTACTTATCTAAAGTAGGCAGGGCAAATCCACAAATTTATTTACAGGAAAAAGGAGTGATTGATATTTGATGCTCAAGGCACATGACATTGGAACATTCCTTATCTTGCATACTAGAAAGAGATAAGTGAGATGAAATGTTCTTTTAGGAGTGAACCCAAAGGAGTGAAAATCATAGGAAAAAGTACCATTTAAAACTAGTAATTCTATATTTTGGAAAATGTTTATTTTGTAAAATATTTAAAGTTAAATCTCCTTTAGTGTTCACAAATGTGTGATTAAAAAGAATAGTGTTCTTTTTTAATACATAAAGGTATTGTGGTTATCTCCAAAAATTAAAGTTAATAGATTGAAATTCAAGTTTTTACTTAGAGTTCCCAAAAAAGAAACAATATGTAGAGTAGTTGAATTAATAAGAACGATAGTTCCTAAAAGAGGTTTAACTTGCCTTTCGCAAAGCCACATCTAATGAATCTAAAACTTTAGGCATAGAAAGCTAGGTTACTTAAATTATAAACCATGAATAAATTGGTTAGGGAAATCTGTAAAAGGTTTATTTTCTAAACATTTTTTGAAAATGATTCAAACCTTTTGTGTTTTTCAAAAGGTAAAGCAACACAAAGCCTCTTGTAAGACCCAAAAAAGATAACTGAAATCAGTCTTCCTTTACACTTGTTCATATGGACTTGTTTGTCCAACATATGTAAAAAGCCTTATGAAAGAAAATAGTATTGCCTAGTTGTCCAGATGATTGTAGAGGTTTTACAATTGTTTTCCTTTCTAGCTACTAAGGTTGAGACTATTGGCATTCTTAAGTCCTTTATAACATGGAAAGAAATATAGTAGAGAGGAAAGGTTTAAGGTGTTAGATATGATAAATGGTACAGAGTTCAAGAACAGAGAAATGAATCAGTTTTGTAAAATGAAGGGTATTCTGATACAATTTAGTTTAGCTAGAACTCCTCAACAAAATGGAGTTACTGAAAGGAGGAATTGGACACAAATTGAGGCTGCAAGTACGATTTAGCGATTCTATTGCCAACTACTTTTTGGGCAGAAGTGAATTAATACTGCTGCTATGTACAGAATAGGTAGATTTTAGAAGTAATGCCTCATAACAAGACACCAAATCACTTTTTCATGTTAGAACACCAACTTTATGTTTTATGAGACCAATTGGTATCCTGTTACCATTCTCAATACCATAGATCCCTTAGGCAAATTTGATGGTAAGGATGATAAGGTTTCTTTGTTGGATACTCTTTGAATAGTAATGCCTTTAGAGTATTCAATAGTAGAATAAGGATAGTGGAAGAAAACTTGCATATTAGGTTCAGTGAAAGTACACCTAATGTTGTAGAGAGTAGACCAGATCGGCTATTTGATATTGATGTACTAATAAGAACAATGAATTAATACCAATTGTTGCAGGTACACAGTCTAATGGTTTTTTGCAGGTACAAAAGCAAGTGACAATGCATGTCAAGCTAGCAATGTAATATAACCTATCAAAGATTACATTTTGCTACCATTATAGACTGTTGATCCACCATATTCCCAAGATCCAAAGAGTTCTCATGATGATGGATCCAAACCTTCAAGTGATGATGGAAAGAAGGTTTTGATGAAAAGATCAAGAAAAAGTAGTGAATATAAAGATCAAGAGAAAGAGGATAATGTTAACAGCACTAACAATGTTAATGTTGCTACCACAAATGAGGTTAATGCTGTTGGTGCAAAAACAAACATTGAACTTCCATTTGATCTAAATATGACTGCTTTGGAAGATATTAGCATATTTGACTTCTCAAGAGGTGATGAAGATGATGATGCAGAGACTAACATGAACCATTTGGATACAACAATCCAAGTCAGTCCTAATATAACTACAAGAATTCATAAAGATCATCCTCATGATCAAGTGATTAGAGATTTGCAATCAGCTACACAAACAAGAAGAATGTCAAATAAATTGTGATGGAACAATTGGTATGTTAAGTGACATTTAACAAAGAACAAACCATAAAAGACCGTTAAAACTGCTTGGTTTGCTTTTACTTTTTATCACAAGAAGAACCCAAAAAGGTAATTCATGCATTAAAGGATCCAAGCTAGATAGAGGCTATGCAGGAAGAGCTTCTACAATTCAAGCTACAAGAAGTTTGGACTTTAGTGGATTTACCAAATGGAAAAAGGGCTATTGGCACTAAATGGGTCTTCAAGAATAAAAAGGATGAAAGAGGAATTGTGATAAGAAACAAAGCAAGATTGTTGCTGAAGGGTACATACAAGAAGAAGGATTGACTATGAATGAATCTTTTGCCCCTGTTGCAAGAATTGAAGCAATTAGGCTATTTTTAGCTTATGCTTCATTTAAAGATTTTGTGGTGTATCAAATGGATGTAAAAAGTGTTTTTCTTTATGGGAAGATTGAAGAAGAGGTGTATGTATGTCAACCACTAGGATTTGAAGATCTAGACTTTCCTGATAGAGTGTACAAGGTTGAAAAACCAATGTATGGACTACATTAACCTCCTAGAGCTTGGTATGAAACCTTGTCAACATATATGTAGGACAATGAGTTTCAAAGAGGGAAAATTGACAAAACATAATTCAATTAAAGCTACAAAGGTGATATTTGCTTGGTCCAAGTATATATGGAAGATATCATCTTTGGTTCAACAAAAAGGAGCTAAGCAAGGCATTTGATAAGTTAATGCATGATAAATTTCAAATAGTTCTAATGGGAGAACTTAACATTCTTTATGGGATTAACAAGATAGCAAAGAGGATGGCTTATTATTAGTGAAGATAAATATGTTGTAGAAAGTTCAAAAGAAAATTGGGATATATAAGTCAATACTGTAAGCACCCATGTAAAACTCAAAAGCCTCTGCTCAAAGATAAAGATGGTGAAGAATGGAACTCATATGTATAGGTCAATGATTGGTTCATTGATGTATCTTACATCTTCAAGACCTGACATGATGTTTGCAGTATGTGCATTTGCTAGATACCAAGTCAATCCAAAGATTTCACATCTTTATGATGTGAAAATGATTTTTAGGTACTTAAAAGGTCAACCAAAATTGGGTCTTTGGTATCCAAAAGATTCTCCTTTTGATTTGGTAGCATACATTGATAGTGATTATGCTGATTAAAGCTTGGATAAGAAGTCTACAACCGGAGGTTGTCCAATTCCATGGAAGTTGATTAATATCAAGGTATTGCAAGAAATAGACAGTTGGTTGTAAATTTCCACAACAGAAGCATCAAGTAGTTGTGTATAAGTTGCTTTGGATTCAGTAATCAACTACTTGATTATGGGTACATTATATGCATACCAAGAACTTTAGAGACAATAACATAGATTTGCAAATTAAAAATCGCCTTTTTTCATTCAAAAACAAAGCGTATAGAGATTAAGACATCAATAATTAGTATATGCAATGAAAAGAAGTTGATTCAAATGGTCAAAATCCATACTGACGAGAATGTTGCAGATAAATCCTTAAAATCTTTTATCTCTTTATGTTTTTGTAGAGTTTTGTATGACATAGCACTGTTATTCATGTCATTAAAAGTTTCTGCTATTAAGTATAATTAGTGCTGCTAGTTATACTTAATACTGCTGAGTTTCTACTATTAGTTATACTTAATATTGTTAGGTATAATTAATACTGTGATTATTGTGAATTGCTATGGATTGTGTTTTCTTGGTTTTTGGACTAACATTTTGCAGAAAAAGCAAAGAAAATTTTAGATTGAAGGATGGAAAAGATTGGTTATTAGAGAAAAAGACAGAGGGTTTTTGTTGAAGAAAAAAAATTGAGAGAAATAGTAAGAATAAAAACAAAAGAAGCTGGGTGGCAATAAAAACAGACAAAGTGATTTGGTGAGTAAAAGAATTGAGAGAAGTGGTGAATTGAAAAACAGAAAGAGAGTTGAATATATTAAAAACAGATAGAGTGTTTGGAATGGAATTGTAGTTAATGCTGGTGACTCAAAGTTAAAACTACTAGGCATAAACTTAATACTACTGGTAAAAGTTAATGTTGTTACGCATAAACTTACTACAGCTGGGGTAAAGTTTAATACCGCAGAGGCATAAACTTACTATTATAATTCTACGTTATGGCATAGAAGACTTGGTCACGCTAATATGCGTTTAATTCAATCATTGTCATCTAAGGAACTAGTGATTGCAGTTTATTATACCTAAAATATACTAAATATAATACTTTTTAAAGAGTAATTAAGAAAATTACCAAGTTACCCTTGATAAAATTCACTCTCAAAAATGTATATAATATAATATATAATACGTATATTAAACCGGGTAAGTATGATCACCCGGGTCGTTATCCCCAATGACTAGTGAAATTGAAACCACGTTTAGGCTTGGATTCTGATTTGAATTAAGCAAAGATAATTGATTTGGAAAGCTATGACTACTAAAAAAACGATTAAAATGGACAATTAATCAAATACGGAAAACAAATAAAACGTGACAATTAAGCAAGTGAACCAAATTTAATCCCTAAAAATGTAAACTAAAATTCTAAACCTAAGTTAAGACAAAAGAAAATTTTAGGAAAAAGAAAAAAAAACATTTTTTCTTTATGTTTGAATTTAATTTGAATTAAAAACTATAAAACTATTAAGAATAAGGTCTTAAAAATTTTATAAAAATTACTCTAGTTAAAGAAAATATGCAGAAATTTTATAAAAATAAAAGCCCTAATTTTTATCTTTTTATGAAAGTTTAATTGAACTAATTAAAACCTAACCCTATTTATTACTTAAAACTAAGTAAACTAATTAAAAACTAACTTAGGGACTAACTGTGAAAAAGACTTAAGGGCTAACGGGGCTAAAACATTTAACGGGAAAGGATTAACTGAGAAACAACTAAAACAGGAAAATTACAAGAATGGTCCCTGAGGTCCTACCCCGATAATAACCAAAGTCCAATTATAAGCTCAAATTCTAAAAGTGCTTATCACTAAAAACTTGAAAGAGCAAAGTTGTAAAGGAAGCTAGTAGGAACAAAATTAATAAAAGCTACTTGGGCTGACAATAACTAATAAGCTCAATAAGAGCTTATTTCTTAACTGACCTCAGAAAGTGGGGTTTAACCCTTGGTTTTAGAAAATAAGCTATAAAAAACTCAACACTAGTTCAAAATGTAAAAGGAAAGAAGTTATAATGAGCTTATGATGTGCTTAACCTAAAAATGAAAAGATAATAGAGCTTAAAGTACTTTTAGACTACTGAAAATGAGGAGGAAACAAGCAAACTCAGAAAATAAAGCATTTAGCACAAAAACCAAATAAGCTAAAAACTTTTAAAAGCTAAATTAGACTCTAAAACTTTAAGGACTTATTAAACTACTTATAATCTATCTATAAAAGCTATAAAATCTAGACTTATAAGCTAAATTAACAAATTAAGATTCTACTTAAGTTCCTACTGTTTTTTGGTTTTTTATGTTTTTGAAAGACTTTTGACAGCAAAAATAAGCTAGGTAAATAAGCTAGAAAATGAGATTTAAATCCTAATCTATATTAAGCTATAACTCAACTATAAGATGCTAAAAGATAAGCTATTAAATCCTATAATTACTGGCTTAAATAGGGATTTGAATATCAGCAGTACTAACTAACTTAGTACTGCTGATGCAGAGTTCTTTTTTTAACAGCTGAATAAGCTAAGAAGATAAGCAGTAAATTGAAAACTAAAACCTAAACCATATTAAGCTATATCTAGATTACTTCTAACTTGAATTTTAAGAACCTAAAATCCTACTTTTACTTAACTAAAGACTAATCTAAAAGGGGCAGTACTAACTGTGACAGCAGTACTAACTTGAAGTTAGTACTGTTACACTTTGCACAAATGCAAACCAAGAGTGCAGGTTTCCTAAGGGAGACCTGCACTTAGACAAAGTGCAAATCAAGAGTGCAGGTTTCCTAAGGGAAATCCTGCACTAAGACACACTCAAATTGAGTGTATAAACAAGGTGCAAGTAAGATCTAAGCCTTAGAGGGCTTAGATCAAAATTTCACTAGCAAAAGGATAGTAAAAAACTGCCCTGGTGTAAAAACAAAGAAAATTAGGGCCATATTTACTTTGAAAATTTGAGTTCTAATCGATGAAAATCTAAATGAAAAATAATTAAAACTAAAAAAAAAAAAAAAAAGAAAACTAAGCTGTCTCAAGCAAATAGCACAAATGAAATTGACTTTTAGAGGTCAAAATTGCACTAAACCAAACACCTCTTTAAGTTTATGACAGATTTGAAGAAAAGACCTTTTTTAAGAAAATCTAATGAACAAATACTAATACCAGATAAAAAAACTAAACTTAAAACTTACTTAATTAACAAAAATTTACCAACTAAATAAACATTAGAATCTAATATCTAAACTATTTTTACTAATATTACTGGTTTTTTTAGAGATTTTTAAGACAAAAATATGAAAATCCTATGATTTAACTAAGAAAATGAAAACAATATACTACAATGATTATTAAGCTAAATTATACTAAATTAAGCACTAATAAGCAAAGAGAATAAGCAAAAATCAGTATTAATCATATAAGCTATAACTAAGCAATTTAAACTGAAATTAGAGAAAAATGAAAAGAGAAACTTACTTGATCCTTTAGCTAAACAAAAGGAACCAATAATGGCAGCTACAAGCTCCCTAGCTTATTAGATAAGATAGGGTAAAGGTCCTTGGGATCTCTTCCAAGTTAAGATCCGCTTCCAAAAGCTCTAATTCAATAAGATCCATGATAGATAAAACTGATTTTAAGTTTAGATAAGATTAATACTGAATAAACTACTCTATTTCAGCTTATAGATCTGAAAGAGCTTAAGAAGAGAGCTTATTAGCTTATTGAGACAAATTGGCTATTTAAGAGAGCTTATGACTTTAGATGAGAGCTTGAAAATGAGATTTAAAATACTAAAAACTGAATTTCATTAATTAAAGAAACTGATTACATTACTTGAAAAGGAAATACAAATCATTTAAAAGTTAAAAATACGAATTAGAGCTAAACTAAAAATTACGTAAAAAACCAATTTCGCTCCTCATCCCTAATTGAGTGAGAGGTGAAGGTCCTATTTTAAAAGGCCTGCCTTGGATCCTTCTAGCCTCTTGCCTTGCTCTCCAATCCTTTTAATCCTGGCCAATCATTTCTTCAATCATTTGAGCATCAATTGTAGCCGTTTGATCAAGCTGTGGACACCTGAGGATTGCCAGCGTGTCATTCTTTGATGTGACGTTTGTGCTAGTTTTGTGAGTGTTTTAGCATAAAAACCATATGAATTTGTGCTTCTTTCATAGCCCGCGTGGCACTACTACTTGAGAGAAGGGCTAATGAACTCTCTTGATTTAGACCTTAATGACCTCTAAGCCATTGTACTTGACTTCCTTGAATGACTAAAGCACCCTTTAAATTGAATTTGCCCTTATTATATCAGATGTGAGGTAAAAGGGGAAGACCGGTTGAATAGTTAAAAGGATTTTGGCTCCAATTTTTCGACAGTTAAAACTGTTAACTTTAGGGAAGTTTGCATACTTGGTCCTTCTCTTCTTTCTCCCTTTTTCGAGTTATAAGTGACTTTCGGGATTTACAAGTTTGGCCCTTGTGGATGTATAGAAAAGGAAAGTGGGTTTTGTTTTGGGATTGTTGACTTTTGTTGACCATCTTTGACTGATTTTGGCTGATTTTGACTGAGGCTTGGCTCTTCTGGCTTCGACTTTGGATCATTTGGCTTCTTTTTGTACTCTTCAGATTTTCGTGTCCGTGCTTGCTCGAATTTGACTATATTCTTGTGATTTTTGACTGATCCATTCCTGCACACACAAAACACAAATACAAGCATATTTTTGCCATTTTTGGTCTGTTTTGGTGCTTAATAGGGTCATTGCAACACACAAAGACCATTATGCAGGCTAACCTAGTGACTACCACTACCTTAAACACACTCAAATTGTGTGTTTAAACACAATGCAAGCAAAATCCAAGCCTTAAGGGCTTTAGATCAAAATTTCACAAGTAAAAAGAAAGGCAAAAAGTACCCTGGTGCTGAGAGGAAAAATTAAGCCATAACCTTTTGAAAATTAGAATCTAACTTTTGAAATTTGTTTTCCTATTGATCTTAAGTGATATTAAAACTGACTCAAGTGTTTTGCATAGAAAACTTTGACTTTAGATGGTCAAATTAGCTTAAACCAAACACTCCTTTAAGACTATGACAGATTTGAAAACAGCTTTTAAGGTGAAATCTAATGAACAAGTTTTAACTACCAGATGATTTTTGGCTTAAAACAAGCTTAATAAACAAGAATTAACAGCTGAATTTAACTAGAAATCAAAGATTAATACTATGCTATCTAATATTTTTGGTTTTTTATGAGTTTTATGATGACTATATGAAAAATAAAGATCTAGACTATCAAAAGTAAAAACAGATGATCATCTAAGATTAATAAGCTAAACTAAACACAAATAAGTTCTAATAAGCAAATAGAATAAGCAAATAAGCAATGATAAGCATATAAGTTTTAACTAAGCAATTTAAACTAAAATTAGAGAAAAATAAAAAGAGAAACTTACTTGAACCTTTAGCTAAACAAAAGGACCAATAATGGCAGCTACAAGCTCCCTAGCTTATTAGATAAGCTAGGGTAAAGTCCTTGGGATCTCTTCCAAGTTAAGATCCCCTTCCAAAAAGCTCATATCCAATAGAGTCCATTATAAATGTAAGTTAAACTGGTTTAGGGTTTAGGTAAGATTAATACTGAATTAAAATAAGCTCTATTTCAGCTTATAGACTGAAAGAGCTTAAAATGAGCTTATTAGCTTATTGAGACAATTTGGCTTATTAAGAGAGCTTTTGAATAACAAGAAAAGAGAGCTTATGAATTACTTAAACTAAATTTCATTAATAAAAGTTACTGATTACATTACTTGAAAAGGAGATTACAAAATATTTTAAGGAAAATTACATTTAAGAAAAATACGAAATTTAAGCTAGACTAAAAATTACTAAAAACCTCGCTTTTTTGTGTGTGAGAAGTGAGGCCTATTTATAGGATGCCTTGGATCCTTCTAGCATTTTGCCTTGCTCTCCAATCCTTTTAATCCTGCCCAATCATTTCTTCAATCATTTGAGCTTCATTTGTAGCCGTTTGATCAAATTGTGCACCCAAGGATTGCCAAGCTGTCATATTTTGATTATGACAGCTTGTGTTTCTTTTATGAGTAGTTTAGTGTAAAATCTATCCTTTACTTGTGCTTCCTCAAAATCCACGTGAGTTTTTTTTATGGGGATTGGCCAATGGGAGGGTTTGGTGATGTAATTCTCTGCCATGTCAGTCCTTGTCACCCGAATTGTCCTTTGTAACCTTCAATTTCTATTTGCCCCTTGATGTAAATGGAGGGTGAATTGGGGAAGACGAATGAACAGTAATTGTTCATTCGCGCCCTTTTTTAATTGCTTGGGTAAAAATCAGTTGGACTTTGAGATTGTGACACTTCTAGTCCCTTTCTTCCTTTTCTATCTTTTCTAGTTATAATCTAGTTTAAGAAATTGCAAAACTGACCCTTGTGGTTTATTAAAAGGAGAAATAGGCTAGGCTAAGTGGGCTTATGACTTTTATTGACCGTCTTGGTTTCTTTGGCTTCTTTTTTGTACTCTTCTGATTCTCGTGTCCGTGCTTGTTCGTTTTTGACTGTTTTCTTGTGAGTTTTGATTTATCCGTACTTGCACACACAAAATACAAATACAAGCATATTTTTTCCATTTTTGGTCTGTTTTGGGTTTAATTGGGTCATTTTAGGTACAAACGGATATGTGTATTCTACACTTATCAAAGAGCAGAAGTGTAACTCACATTTTTATTTGTGCAGCGTACTTTAGTACTTGGCGCCAAAGTTTCATAAATGCTTAGATTAGTACGCCGCACAAGGTAGTAGAGTACGGCGCACATTGGTGTTGACTTATTATTGACTTTCAGGCAGAAGTGCGACGCACTTCATAGTAAAACGGTGCACTTCTTTTATTTCTTGGGCTTGTTTCTTTGTCTTCGATTAGCTTGACTTCCACACGACATAAACATTTGTATCTTTGACACTTTATGCTCAGACTATCTTCAAGTGAACCTGCACATATTTCATGCTATTAAGTATCGAAAGTTCACGAGAAATGCTAATAATATATAAAATAACGCCACCATGCCGTTGAAAACATATATAATTAAGGCGTTATCAAATCCCTCCATACTTAGCTATTTCTTGCCCTCAAGCAATCAAAGCGAGAAAACAAGTGTTTATCTGGTTTAATAAACATTTCAGCCATGGACATATAACAAAGCACCTCACAAAAGGGATATAAATATATATTCACACAAGTC